>JANHAO010027581.1:0-10819 GCA_026873985.1 Saraca asoca | reverse complement strand
TTGAATCAAAATACTTGAAAAATAAATTCAAACATACTAAAACATATTGTTAGCTAAAAATTGCTTTTTCAACATTCAAAACCAGTATAGCTTAGAGTATCCTGATCTAATAAACTCTAAGGCTAACAATGGTGAATGGATAGCCATACAAATGGACTTTATACATCGATAAATCATCAAATAAATTTCAAAGTGAAGCTGGGGTCATCTTCAAAGGACCAAAAGATGTGGTAATCAAATATGTCCTCAAATTTGACTTTCAAGCTACAAATATTCAGGCTAAATGCAAAGCATTGATAGCTGGATTAAAACTAGCAAAAGAATTTGGAGCCAAAATGTTAAAACCCAAAAGTGATTCTCAATTCTTGGTTAGTCAAGTAAATCAAACTTACAAAACTAGAGTCCCTAGAGTCCCTTATCTAGTTAAATACAGGGTGAAAGTGAAAGCATAAAAGAATTTGGAGGGAAAATGGTAAAAGCCAAAAGTGATTCTCAGTTCATGGTCAATCAAGTAAATTAGACTTATGAAACTCAAGTTAAATACAAAAAGAAAGTGAAATCTTTGGTATCTAAATTTGAGAACTTCAAATTAGGATAAATTTTATAAAGTGAAAATGACTAAGCAGATGCTTTATCCAAGTTGCAAGTACAAAGGCCCCATGACTAACAATCAATTGATCATTCAAAGAACAATTATTCGACTTACCATCGAAAGAAATTGAAACAATGCAAATAGATCGATCTAAATCTTGGATGGATCCCATAATAGCTTATCTTTAAGATCAATCACTACTAAAGGATCGAAAGGAAGTTGAAAAAAAATAAAAAATTATGTTGTCCTTTTTTTAATTGGAGAATGATTAGTTATATAAGAGGTTTTTCATTACCATTGTTAAGATGTTTACATTTAGTTGAGGTTGATTTTACATTAGGGGAGTGACATGAAGGAATATATGGAGCCAAGTGGTCAAAATAATCCTAGATCAGGAAGCCTTATAGTCAAGATATTATAACTAACCATGAAAAAGGATTCCTTATAGCTAGCAAAAAGGTGTAACAAATGTCAAAGGCATGCAAAATTCCTCGAAAACTACCAATTGAACAAAATATAGTCACGTCCCTTTAGTCGTTTGCCCAGTAGGGAATGGATCTCTTAGGACCATTTCCTATAACTCTTGGGTAATGCAAATTTATTAGTTGTTATTGATTATTTTACTAAATGAATTGAAACAAAGCCTTTGGCTACAATTATTACTTGTACTATCCAAAATTCATATGAAAATCTATTATGTGCAGATATAGTGTGCCCCACGTGCTGTGACTAATAATGATGTATAATTTACAAGTGAAATCTTTAAGAAGTTTTGTCAAAACCTTGAGATAGTGCAGAAGTTTGTGTTGGTTCATTTGGAAATCAATTGTATGTAGATATGGCATGCCCCACATGCTAGTAACTAATAATGGTGCACAATTTACAATTGAAATCTTTAAGATGTTTTGTCAAGACCTTGACATAGTATAGAATTTTGCCTTGGTTGAGCATCCACAGACAAATGCATGGGTAAAGTTGGCTAACAAAGTGTTATTGGAAGGATTGAACAAATACCTATGTCAATCAAAACGCTTATAGGTTGATGAGTTATCTAGCATTCTCTGGTCTTATCAAACAACCATTCAAACAGCTACCAGGGAGACACTTTTTCATCTGGTGTTTAGTTAAGAAGCACTACCCCAGTGGAAATTAGTTTGGCAACTAACAAAAAAGAAAATTTTGATGAAAAGACATGCTTAATGAAGAAAGGGAAATGGCACATATTTGATCAATCACTTATAAACAAAAATTGGCAAAATATCATGATAAGCAAGTAAACCAAGGAAATTCAAGCAAGGTATCTTGGTATTATAGAAAGCAAATGGACCAAGAAAATAAGTAAAATATGGGAAACTCATAGCAAAATAGGAAGGTCCATACCAGATAATTGACAATTTGAGAAACAAAACCTATCATTTAGAAACAATAAAAAGAAAGAAGCATCATAGAACATAGAATGTTATACATTTATGAGAACATCATATACGGGTAGTCATGTAATAGAACATATGGGTCCAACTAATCAATCACGGATTAGGAAAACCTAGATAAGGATTTTTTCCACATTGATCAATCTTGTACTTTGGAATTTTACCACCTTAGTGGATGAATAAAACAAGTTGTTTTTGCCTTATTATTTGAAGCACCACTTCAAAAATAATTAAAGGTCACTAACCTAATAATTTATAATTTAAAGACCACTTCAAAATTAATTAAAGGTCATTAACTTAATGATTTATAATTTGAAGCATTGCTTCAAAAATAATTAAAGGTCACTGACTTAATGATCTATCATTTGAAGTACCGCTTCAAAAATAATTACAGGTCATTGACTTAATGTTTTTAGAAGCACTACTTTAAAAGCTGGTGGCAACATAAGGTATGGCTTTAACTGAGAGCTAAAAGTTCAAATTCTATTAATCAATGTTTACGATGGTCAAATAGTTGAATTACAAGATTTTATAATAATGTAAAAATAATACGTTAAACAATTAGAATATTAAATCCATATTCTATCCATATGACCCGTCTCAAATATCAACATAAATGAATTATGCAAATAATGAAAACACATCATGGTTGCCACAATCATTAATAAACATATTAAAACATTATTGTAAAATACCAACCGACCATGTTAATATTTGAAAAACAAATATATATCAGAACATAACACATACAAATATAAAACTATTCTCCAATGGGAACATTCATATTCTCTTGGTCCGTATCTCCTTGTTGATCCCCATTCAATCCATTGTCTTCTAGAGCCAAATCTTTAACATCTTTATCTAGATCTAGGTGATTTGGATCAATGTCCTTATACAAGTATTTCACTTCATTGATCACAAGATTAAAGCTTATGTTAAAAGATTTCACAGCCAACTTCTCCCATTTGTTGGCATGATTTTTAGCAACAATTTTCCCTTTCTCCAATTGTTTGAATTTTTCTTGAATATTTTGATTACTCTTATTCAAATTTTTTCTTCCACCTATCCTAATTATGCACCACCATGTCAAAGTCAACTTTAATCTTCTCAAAAGTCAATTTGCTATTTTAGCCCTCTTTCAAAGCATCCGAAACAACAAGCTTGAGGAATTTGATTTTTTTTTTCATTTAACTCTTGTAAAACTTTATCCTTCTTAACAATAGACCTCTCCATATCCATAACAATAGCCTTCAAATTTTCTAATTTTTTTCCTAACCAATCAAAAGCATATCAGTCTTTTCCCTTATTATCAAGGTAAAATTTCTCATATTTGCATATCTTATTATGGTCCATTAAAAGACAAGCACTTTGGCAAAATGAATGAGTTACCATATGATGATAAAGATAGATTAGTCCATGACTCTGGAGTTCCTTCTCTAGACCAACCACATCTTTAGAAAAAAAAAGTTAACCCTGACTGAATCCTACATAATTGATGTCCTGATAAAATAAGCTATCGAGGTAATTGGTACCCAAACTTTTCACTCCTTTCTCGGTACTAGTAGGATAAACTTCATTACTCGACCAACGAGCTAGCATTGGATGATTCATTAGGTTGTCAAACAGTGTCCTTACATTTCTTGAAAGAGGAACTATAAAGGTTAGGGGAACTCTTTAATTTCTTGGATTAGCTGGATTAACTAGTTGCAAAATGATTAAAGTCAGTTGAGAAGCTTTAGGTTCGAATGGAAAAGGATTCTTGTTCTTGTCTCATCAAGAAATTTTCTCTAAGGATTGATTTCTCTTCTGTCCAACGTTCTCTAATCCTTCACTAGAAGTACCAAACTGATCCTTTGGGGCAGATTGATCCCCTTGCTTATTTTTTTAGTGGAAGGAAGGGTGAATTTCTTGTTAGGTTTCCTTATCTCTTCAAGCTCTAACATACTTTTTCCTTAAAGAAACTCTTGCATAAAAAGAACATTGATTAACAACACAAAAATATTATAGCAAAGGGAAGAAAAGGACATCGTATGATACAAACTTAAAACTATTTGAACATTTTAGGGACCCAACTCTAAAAGGATGTCTATAATGAGCCAATCTTCTTTAAAATAGTCTCCTTGTTCTTTTATAAGGAATGGAACAATCCACCAAATAAAAAAAAAAAATAGGCTTCCTTTATGACTCAGCTAACATAATTGAAACTTACCACTCTTAAGACATACTTTGAAGAAAAAATCTTTCCACCCCTTTACACTGGACAACATACCTATTAAAATGTGGTGACCGTTCTGCTGTGTAACATACACCCAATCGCCACTCCTTTTTAAAGAATGTTTAAAAATTTGAAAAAATACTTTATCAAAGGCACCAAGCTTAACTCTAAATAAATGAATGACAATTGTCAAGACCGGCAAAGATAATAATGGTGAACTACCTAAGCTTATAGCTAAGGTGAGTTCAAGTCAAATCCACAAAGACCAGTGATTAATTTCCATGTCTTTGCATTGTAAAATGGGGGTTGCATATCTAGTAAGAATAAGAAATTAAAAAAATAGTTTAAGTGCAAACAAACAAAAATAAAAATAGAAGATGAATGACAGTTATTGAGACCAATAAAAATAATAATGTGGAACTACCTCAGCTTATAGCTAAGGCGAGTCTAAGTCGAATCCATAGAGACTGATGATTAATTTTTATATGTTTGTAGTGTAAAATGGGACAGTTGGATATCTAATTAGAATAGGAAATAAAAAAATAGTTTAAGTGCAAACAAACAGAAACAAAAATAAAAGGGAAATTAAATGAGAAAGTTTCAATCAAAAAGATTTCTGCAACTAATTTAGTGACTGGTCCTTGACATATTTGTTTTATTCCCTCTTTGACCTCTTAGCCAAGAAACTAATTAGGTCTAGCACCTAATTAATTTTTCTTAATTGCTTCCTAAATTGGCTTACCAAGCCTAACATCCAATTAATCCTTATTGTTAAATCAATTGAGCCCAGCACCTCAACCAATTCACCAATAGTATTAGGATTTGAAAATACCAAGACTAATTAATTAATTTACCCTGGTAGCAAATCAACTAATTACCCCCAATTCTCTAGGAAAATTGGCTTACCCCAATAGCGAATCAAAACCCTATTGCTACTCCAATCAAATAGCCACAAACAACAATAAATTGCCTAAAGAAATTCAGTTAGCAATAAATCATAATGAATAATTAACTATTAACTAATCATCAAAAGCAATCATAAGCATTAAAATAGAGAATCAAGAAAATTAAATTGATAATATAAATTGGAATTAGAAGCAAGTCTCACAATTAACAAAAGAATTAGTACAAAACTTCCCTTGGATTGAGATAAGAGTTTAAGTACACATTAATGTAAAGAAAGGAAAAATAAAAGGAAAAAAGAAACCAAATTAAGGCTTGAGTCTTGCCCTAGTAGAGGTTCTCTCCTCCACCAAATTAGAGACAATATAAAATGAATCTAAAAGTTATTATAATTATGGCTCAGCTAACTATTGATAGGCTCACTACACTGCCTCTTGATTGGGCTACTAATTAGGGTTGGAAGGAAACTTAATTAGATGTAGCCTAGTCACGTAGGAGTCTAATGTCTTTAACCTTGCATAAAAAATTGATTCCTAGCTCAATTTATGGGCCAAAAATTGAGATAGCTCTCCGAAACAATTCAACCCGTAATAGAATTTACCACTTAAATTCACAACCATGAAACTAATTTAAAATGGTATAGTTTGACCTCAAGCCCTTCATAAAAGTTGTAAGAATGGATCTTACCTATGCTATAGGCTTAGGTTTGAACTAAAGTGATGAGTGAAGCTCCACTTATGATGAAAATATTGAAACTGGTTTTAGGTCATAGGACAACACTTTGTTCCAATTTGTAGGCTTTGTTTGACCATCAAAACGACTAAACTAGGCTTGGGACTCTTCATGACATTTTTAGATCTTTCTCTTAGCTTTTCAATGACATAAGAATCACCTAAAACCAAAGTCCAAAGCTCAAGATACACCTAAAAACTTGAAATATTGTAAATTTACCAAATAAATTCAATTAAACACAAAAATTGAGCAAACCACAAAGCCAATTTCAAGTATCCAATTAAGTACACAAATATGACAAAAGACTAAACATGAAAAATGTCTAAGTATAAAGGGATGTAAAATATGTATAAATTGTATTCATCAAATTCCCCCACATTTAGTTCTTGCACGTCTTCAGGCAAGACACCAAAAGAAAACTAAACTAAACTTAAAATAAAGACTAAAACTCTAAACTTATCAACAATGATGAGAACACAAAACCAAATGCAAGGAAACAACTAAAATTTCAGGGGACATAGTATCTCATGAAACACATTCTTGACAACTCAAAGCTTAAATCTAACTAGCAAAGCATAATTGCCTTTTCATTTCTTTTCTTTTCTTTTTTTGACCATTGAAATGAATCATAATTTCCTTTTCACTAAACCCTACGCTTGTTTAAGAACCCACCCAACTAATGAATTAAATGATCTATTAATCCCTAAAGGTAGGAAAAGGTAAAAACATTCAAGGCTTGACTTTATTATGGGCTACATAACAAGAAAAAGATCAATTAGACTTAAAGGGGCTTAACAATGGTACATTGCAAGATAGGCTAAAAGGGCAAAAGTGGCTCAATCAAAGAATGCCTTAATCATTTTCATAAATGCATAACCCAATGTAATCTTGAAAAGATTCAAAGCAAGTTCAAGAGCAACAATTTCATGAAAGAAAATTATACATAAGAAAAAAGAGAAACCTAATAAAAATTATCAAGAATGGCTCAAAATTTCATAGGTTGTATGTCTACCAAAATCAATCTACAAACATTTGAAACTCACCACAATGCTAACCAAATTCATGAATCATGAGTCGATACAATTTATTCAATTATGCTATGCAACCATCAAAGTTAATTGCAACCTACTCAAGGTCTAAGCAAACTCATCATCAATGAAAAGAGCACCAAAAAGAATTGAGAATCAGAATTTTTTTTCACATAAACAAAGAAAAAATAATAAAGCAAAATACAAAACAAAACAAATCTAAAATCTATTCCCCACACTTAAATTTTGCATTGTCCTCAATGTAAGCACAAAATCATCAACAAATCATGGACATTTAAAATAAAAGAGAAAGGGAAGGAGAGAAAAGACTTGGATTACCTCCCAAGAAGTGCACTTGTTTAACATCATTAGCTTGATGTTCCATTGGTTCTTTCAACAAAAATAATGAACTCTTAAAACCACAAAATTTGCCTACCACCCATGAGCTCTAGAATCCATCTTCAACTACTTGAATTGCTTGCTACTTGTCAAAACTAATTGCCTTATGAAAATTAATTTAGGAATATCGGCATCTTGCACTAAAGGATTGTAACATTAACAAAACACACAGAATAATCATCAGGAAGATATTCTTTGGCATCATCAAAGATATTATAATGTAAAATATCGCTATCAAACTCCATGGTAAGAGAACTAACATTCACATCACCCACATTAAAACATTCTCAAGCAATCCTATGGGAATCATATTAGACCTATTTGCTAATTGGATCACAACATTTATTTTCTTTAATGGTCATAACTTTAAAGATGCATAGATAGAATAAGGCATAACATTTATAAATGCACCTAAGTCTAGCATTGGATGTGTACAAAAATTTTGACCAATGGAACATAGGATAGTAAATGAACATGTATCCTTGCACTTTTATGGTAACTTCTTCTGAATGACAATAGAAATACTCTCCCTTACTCTAATTTTCTCATTGCCCTTTAATTTATTCATGGTGATGCATAACTTATTCAGAAACTTTGCATACCAAGGAATTTATTTGATAACATCCAGCAATTATATGTTCTCCTCTACTTTCTTGAAAGTCTCCATGATATTTTTCTCTTGATCTTCTTTACTATTGTTGCATGTGAAATTTGATCCTAGACGGAACCTCGAGCAGCTCGACAATGACAAAGGAATCGGCCCGAGGAAATGATCAGGTCACTACGACCTCAGGTCACTTCACAAAGTGATCTCCGCAGCTCGAGCTCACAGGCTACTAAGTGAGCTTGACCTCAGTTCCATTACTTACAAACAGGCAAGTGACCTGGCCGATGAAGCATAACCTGTGACCTGAAGGCCTGACAGAAGACTAAGTCATTTCTTGCCCTAAGAGAGAAATGGGATCCTGCCTGTAGAAGAAGGCCCATAGTAGCCAAAAGTAGAAATCTAGTCTACATATTTTATCTTGTACATTAAATGCTAATGTAATAGATTTACCGCATGTGTAATTACCATTATAGCCTCCTTTCCTCTATAAATATGAGGAAGGAGCCCCTCTATAGATGATTGATTCTTCCATGCCGAAACTCTACCAAAATAGAGATCAAACATTGTAACATTGTAGAAATACTGTATCAGTAAGACGCTATCATGGACGTAGGGTCTGGTGATATCCAGATTTAGCCAAACCACGTTAAACCTTGTGTCTTCTTTTCTGCCCTTCCCTTCTTCTCCTTTAATTATTTTCCTATCCTGTTGTATTTGAACTAGTTACAGATCAGGGATCACGAATAACCCCCGTTGGTTGGAGTTTGGACCATTACCAAAATTTGACATCAATATTTTGGCACCGTCTATGGGGATCTCGCCTGTTCTGGTTCATTTCCATTGCAATGACCAAGGGAAGAGTCACCAAAGCCTCATATACATAACCCCATCCTTCGGATGGCCATGTTTCGACAACAGACTCATCAACTACTCCTATCATCAAAGCATCCACTGGTATTCCTCCAGTCAGTTTAGTACAATCAGTACTTATCACCAATGGCACCAACAGACTACAAACCTGGCTTTAATGCCAGGAGAAACTTGAATATATGATAGGAGAACTGACTAAAATAGTCACGATCTTGGTGCAAGCACGAGCCCAGAACATGCAAGGGCAGGCTGAAGCCACCATACCGAAGGTTGAATGTTCTAGTGAAGCCAACCAGGAGCAAACTTCTCATCACCATCCACATGGCCGGAATAGCAAACCAAACTACCGAGTCTTTAGCCAAAGACTGGAGGGCTTGGATGTTTTGGTGGAAAACCTCCTTCAGAGGGTTAGGTATCTAGAGGAGCATCCTCAAACTTAAGATGACAAAGGTTGTTTTGGGGAGCAAAGCCCTTTCTCTAGAGAGATCATGGAGGAACCCCTTTCGTGCAAGCTTAAAGTTCCAACCATTCCACTGTATGACAGAGACAGCAACCCACATAACCATCTGGACTTGTTCAACATCCAAATGGATCTACAAGCCTATAACCCTTTGATCAGATGCCGCATCTTCCCCATTACTTTGGGTAAAGTCCCTCGAATATGGTTCAAGAGTCTCCCATCTCACAGCATAAGTAGTTGGGAAGAGTGCCAAGAGAAATTTGTCAATCAATATCCAGTGCTGTGGAAGCAGCTAGCACCCCCATGCCACCTCCCTATGATCTTTCAAGGCAAGCAGGAAGCGCTAAAAGATTACATTGCTTGCTTTAGGCACGAAGTCAACAATGTTGAGAAGCCCTCAGATGAGGCGATTCTACCTCACGTCTCAGCGGGACTCCATAGGGAAGGAAAGCTGCTCAAGAGCTTGTACAAGTCCCCAGTTGGCAACCTGGGCAAGTTCTATTAACGGGCCATAAAACAAGTCAGGTGGGACGAGACTTTCAGCTCGTGTAGAACCAAAACAAGTGGTTCAGCCTCGAACAAGAAAAGAAATAATCATGGGAATGGAAATGACAACCTCGAATGCCAGCTCGCTAAGAAGAGCAAGGACGAATGACCCTTACCCCAAACTTACCACAGCACTTATAGCATTTTGTTAGACACTCAGGACAAGATCTTTGCAATGGAAAGGGATAAGGAAGACTTTGGAAAGCCTCCACCCTTGAAGACTCCCGGCAAGTCCAGACTCAACCAGGGAAAATTTTGTGCATATCACAATGAGTTCAGGCATGTCACTTCAAAGTGCTGGGTGCTGAGAGATGCTATCGAGGATTTCATCAAAAGAGGTCATCTGCATGATTACGTTGTGTAGCCCTCCAGGCAATAGCACAGATCATCCCAACGGGACGTCGAACAAGAGTAATCTCCTACCATCAGTGACTTGCCTAACTAGCACCCCTTTTATTTAGGCACAAGATCGGTCACCCCTTTTATTTGGCCACGAGATCGGCCCGAGCACAAGATGGCTCACCTATTAATTTCACAGCTCTCATGCAAACTCACTAAGTCGTAACTCTCATGCATACTTATCTATTTGGCCATGAGATCGGCATGAGCACAAGATCACTCGCCTATCAATTTCACAGCTCTCATGCAAACTCATTAAGTCGCAGCTCTCATGCACACTTATCTATTTGGCCACAAGGTCTGCTGATAACACAAGATTTGACACAATTAATTGCCCTCATACTTAGCATTTTAAGAGCTAAAATGTCATGTTTTCAGTTGAGTTGAGATGTATTTGTGAATTGGTGTCAATTGGTTCATTAGAACAAAATTCTGCATTTTCGAGCAATTTGAGTGGTTTCTGTAATTTGAGTATATCTTGAGCTACACGTATCCAATTGATGTGATTCTTTTCTTGTAGGAAATATAAGAGATAGACCTACAACTTTCATGGAGACCTCCAAGGCTGAATCCATCGATTTGGTATCTGAAATTGCAGAAGAAGTCACTGTCAGAACTGCAGAATTCTGTCTCCCTGG
>JANHAO010027580.1:0-10815 GCA_026873985.1 Saraca asoca | reverse complement strand
ATCTGGCAAAAAGAAATTCACTGGTATTTTTGCTCACTTACTTTATATGTTGAACATTATATCTTTATTAGTTATTAAAAAAAATTCACAAGTAATGCTATAAGGTGAAGAGTAGTTATGCGTGCATACTTTCCAATATATTCTACCTTTTATTCTTAACTACCAAGATGATCAATTTATATATAGCATTAACAAACAACACCCAAGATAAACAAAGCTGAACACTTTCGGCAAATAATGTAAGCTAAAATATATTTAGAGTATAGGAACCCAATTGTCAATTATATTTGCGTTCAATATTAAATAGATTCCAAAGATTTTCAGCAAAAGCAACTTTTAATCAAAGCTAGCATCTTATCTAGCTTCAGTTTGCCTCCAACAAATCAAATAGAGAGGCAGAATGGAACTGAATCAAATCCAACACTTTTGACAGCTCAATATTTCTCCACGAATATGAGGGTACAAAAAAGAAAAAAAAATTGGAATTCAGATCATAAATTGCAAGAAATGAAAACAAAATTTCTAGCCTATTCAACAGACATCATTAATTATCAGGTTGTTAAACTCATCTGATAAGCTTATTACAATGCTAGCTGCAAGATGCATACCTACGAAAACTTCAGACAGGCCTGCATAAAAAACCCACCCCAACTCAGATGATGATGTTCTTCAGACTAGCAAGAGCAGTGCGAAGATGTTGAGGGATTGATGCTCAGACCAACAACAGCGGCGCGAAGATGCTGAGGGATTGATGCTCGAACCAATTGATGTAGGGTAAGAGAAATGGCTATTACCCATATTTACCATATTGCCATTAATGAAAATTGTTTTCTGCCATGTGTTCTCCGTGTTTTCATTGTTTTGTGAAAACTGTTTTAACAAAAACATCTAAAAACATCCAAATGTTGTTTCCAAAAACCTGTTTCCGGAGTCATAGTTTTGTAAAACAGTTTCTCAAAAATAATTTATAAAAACAGTGTGGCAAACAAGAATTTTTTTTTTTGTAAAACAAAAAAATTGTTTTTAAAAACTAAAAAATAGCTTTCCAAATAGGCCCTTAGCTTCTAGAACCTATTTCTTAGTTCGAGATCCCTCTTACTATACTAATTGGAATCAACGAATTAGTAGATCTGTTCCACCAAAAATGGGAATGGGCTAAGGTTATGAACTTATAATCTATAATTTGATGATGGAGTTGATTCCATGATTATAAGTTCATTCCATACTAGACCACTGGAATAGGGTTCTATACATTCTCATTATGAGAAGGGGTCATTCAAGCGTATCTAAATAGATACTCTATTTACATATAGATCTCTACGTCATTCCATTCCATTTAGGATTAGGAATAGGCATAATCGGACTTGCTTTTTACATATCTCTTGTTATTTAGGAGGCTATTCACATCTTTGGGCTTTTATTGAATCGAAAAATAATTTTGATTGTCCATCTTTTTTATAGAATATCTATAAGGTATCCTCCAAATAATTCAAATTAAACTAATGAGATGTCTGACTCAGGCCTATATGACATGACCGATTAATAAAAATACGCTAATACCCCACGTTTGTCATGTATTCCATACATCACACTACATAGATATCATATTCATGGAATATGATTGACTTTCAAGATGCCTTGGTGGTGAAATGGTATACACACGAGACTCAAAATCTCATGCTAAAGAGCGTAGAGGTTCGAGTCCTCTTCAAGGCATAATATTGAGATCTCTTATTGAATTGGAATAAGTTCAACAGTGGATCATGAAATCTTAGTGATCTTCTTTATCTAATGAATGGGGGAGTTTGTTTTGAAAGTGTTTGCTCTACACACAGCCCTTAAGTATATGCTTCAATAGAAATCATAGAGGGGTAGATTGATACAATAGAAACCTCTAGTAAAATGCCCATCATAACCTAGTGGATAAAGTACATTCCATAGCCCATTTTAAGGATTGGTGACTTACTTATTCAATGACTTTGGCACCAAACATTACCAAAATGGGTAGTGTACTCTGGGGTCAGGTGAATTCAATAATAGATGCTTGTTAGCATTCCATACCTTCCTTCTCCTTTCAAGACCTATTTGAAAGAGAATTTAGTACTTCTTGGTGGTGAATATCTACATAAGACAAACTACCCCATGGATATCTTTGCTTCGAAACAAAATAATTAGAATTAGGCTTGGTCAACTAGAATGTATATTATCCATATTAGGAGATCTTTCAATTGAGAAGAACCATCAACCTAAGATAAAGAGAAAAAAAAAGGTCTATCTATCTTATTTAGTTATTCCGTTAGTTATTCAATTAAACCAATGATTTGTTATTAGAGGAAATAGCAACAACCATTTCATCTGACATACATGATTTTCCAATGGATTTACATCTTTCATTAATAGAAAGTTTTCGATGTAATGAGTAATAGCTCTAGTTATTTGCTCTTCAAGAATTCTTGTTTAGGCAGTTCATACCATCCATACATAATGTTTTGATCTAAGATTTTAATTCTGCCATGTTTTTGCAGTAGTATATTGTTCCATGAAGCTAAGGTCCAAAATATGGAATAAATAGATGTTTCCATGACTCTACCACCAATCAATTCTATTTCACTTAATCCCTATTTCATGGCCACATATCTTTCTGACTAAGGAATGGGAAACCTTTCTCTAGTAACATGAATTCCATTTTCATTTCATCCTTGAAAAGCCATCTTTTTCTCAATAATATCTTTATCATTTAATCCAATAGCATTCCGTTAGATAAGACTGAGTTTGATAAATACTAATAACTCTCAAATAGAGTATTAGAATGGAAAAATCCATTAGATAATGAACTTTGGTTATAAGCCATTTCTAGCAATAAATCAACAATTTGAAATGCTTTGCTTGTGTATTCTTGATAAAACAACGTTTATACATAGATTAGGAATATTTGTTTGGTAAGTAAGAAGCCCTCTTGACATCTCTTCATCTGCAAAGAATTCTTAATGTAAAAACATAGAGACAAAAGGCTGATCTTTAAATAGGAAAAAGAATGGATTCACAAGGTCCCAAATGAATTAGCTTATTCAAAAAAAAAAAAAGCCTTGTTCTTTGGAAGATCTATCTAATGTCTAGTACTGCATGGTTTCACTCTACAAGAACTCTGAATCATTCTCTTGAAGCTCATCCTCTTTATCATAAATGATTCGATTGCCCCAAAATGACTTGGCCCAATATGGAAATCCCAATTCATTGGCCTTTCGATACAATCAAATAAAAAGTCCCAAGGGTGCCATATTTTAGGAGCCCAAACTATGTGATTAAAGAAATCCTCCTTTTTCTGTTATGGTTCAAGGACTCCTTCCCCTGCTTCAAACTCTGATTTGTATTTTTTATAGAGAAATCTCTAATCAATGACAAAACAAGATCCATTTTGACTCTTATTTAAGGGATTCGTTGGTTTAGGCCAAAGAAGCAGTGTCACTTGATCATTATCAAACTAATTGCAATCTTTTTCTGTCCATGAGGATCCTACCAGAGTGTCTTCTACTTCTAATAGGCCATGAAATAGATTAGAATCATTCTCAACTAGTCCATAAGAAGTGATCCCATTTTTTTCATCAAGTCTGAGCGGAGGCCAAAAGGCTTGAGCAATCGATCCAATAAAACAACTCAAAAGATAAAGAAGTATCATTAATTTCTTCATGTTTGTTCCAAGTTCGAGGTACAATTTGTACAAATAAGAGTCCCTTTTGTTATATAGATAGATATAAGATCCATGGAGCAATTCCTTAGAAGTACATTTTGTGAAACAACTCTTCCTATCTAATAGAAAAGGATCCCATGATCCTAAACCGATCTTTCCTTGGATCACAAATCCCAAGTTTGTCTATGAAAAGTAGATTGAATTATATTAGTATCTATAATGGATTTCTTTTGTTTTATACTAATCGATAGGGCCTCATTGGTAAGTACTACAAGATCTCATACATTGGAACCCATAGTTATGGACCTGAATATGTCAATATGGAACATTTTCTTTTCCAAGTGAAATCCCCTAGTATATAAAAGAGTGAAAAAGTGCTTTCATTGTTGTGGAATAAGAAGCCTTCGTATCTTAATGCATGTATTTAATTATTTGGAGCTATTAGAGCAGGATCTACTTTTTAGGGAATGAGTCGAAGCAATAACAATAATATTTCTGATGGAACATTTTTCACAATCCCTTGAGAGATAGTTCACTAATAAATTGAGGGATAAGTAATTCAACTCATTCATATCTAGATCATAAATGTTTGGAATCCATATTATACAAGGAGACATTGCTTTTGCTAATTTGAATTGAAGCATGATATAAAATCAATCTATTTCTGCCATTATATCCATAGTTAGCACACCCATCATAGTTTCCATAATAGTTATGGTTAGAAACTCCAGCTCCAACTCCATATTAATGTCAAGGTCACAGTCGATATCGTCACTATCTTCAATATCCTCATCCTCACTATCGTCACTACCATTAATATAAATATCCTTATCAATATCAATATCAATACTTAATTTACAAAATTTTTTACATTATTATAAAGACTTTTTTAAAATGTGATTTTTATCAATCTAACCATTGGGTTACAAGTAACCATAGTATTGATCTTACATACCATATTTTTTTAAAAAAAATCCTGTAACAATTAGTATATTGAACACTCAACTTCTTCGCATGTTCTAAAAAGAATGTTTTTTTGTTTTATTTTCAACATTTGTCTTCTTCAAGACAAGATATAGTAAATTAAAAAAAATTAATTAACATTTGTCAATTCTTTTAAGATGCTAGTGTTAAATTTCCTAACTTTTATGTTGTTATCTTTTTAATTTAATATGTCACTAGGATCAAATTAATTGATCTAGTGAGAATAAAATATATATTTTACACTAACTTTAAAATAATTTCGTTGAGATAAAAATCATACCTTTATAAGTTACAATAACTTAAGCGTCGATCTAATTTAAATAATTTGCACGTAATATGATAATTCATGTATTCTAACTCATGTATTTTCATTTTTAAATTTTCATATATAAACCTGCTTTAATGAGAATTTAATTTCCCCGAATATTTTTAGATACACACATTAACAGTTTAAATTGATTTTTATTAAACAAAATATCGCATGAAGAAGTATCTTGCATTTATGGTGGTCTATATTTGTAGCTCACACAAGTAAACTCCTTTTTGTTTTTTTTATCACTGACAAGGACTCATACCTTATAGCTTTAACATTCCATGCACATCATTAAAATGCAAGCAAGAATTCACTCAGAAGTAATGGTTTGTTTAGATTGCGAGGAAGGAAACCAGAGAAGAATGAGAATGGAGAGTTATCTTTCTGTTTATAGTTTATTGTTTTTAAAGCATAGTCCTATGTTTTCTTGCCATTATTTCATTCTTCTTTATTGAAATAGACTATGAAAGTTGATTCAAAAATATATTTCTGACCCACACAATAAAGTATTCTTATTGGATTTATTTATAAATAATATAATTGCATGAATTCTTCTACTCATATTCATTTGTAAGTTTTACTGATTACTGTAGATAAAAGAATTCACATGAAAAGAATAAATAGAAGAATTAAATTTAACACTAATAAAGGAATTGTATATTTCTTAAAACTCCCATGGGAAGATTTTCTATAACACCTCAAAATAATCTAGGGTACCATGGCAAAGAACTAAGGTATTTAAGTCAATGCCATGGGGCAAAACAAGTAGTAAGGATTGACTTAGAGGGCATAAGGGTTCCAAGCCGACGCATCAACTGGTAAATCGATACATTAGTAATTGATCAATTGACTGGGTGGTCAACCGATCAACTAGTTTGCATCAGACAAACAAAATCCAAAAAAGCCCTAGAACACGAAAAAAGAACCTTAAAATCGGTAGTGAGTGTTTGAGAACAAATAAGACACTGCAAAGTGGATATCTTCACAAAACCTTGTTGGGGGACTAAATCTACGGTAAGTTTAACAACTCAAGGCTAAATTTACCTTATTTTATGCTTAGATTATAACTCTCCTAGTATTGTTTGCAAGGCTTTTTTATATCTTTGGGTTGAATAAGGACCTGATCTTAAAGAAAAGATTTATCTGTGTGTTAGGAATTGGGAAGAACACTTCCCTCTAAAGGTGAGTGGGAATTTCTTCTTCTAGCTCTTCCTTTTTTATGATAAAAAATTATATATAATATATAGTGAGATTTTAACTAACTCAAAAATGTATTTTCAACTATGAATTTCTAAATAGCCTATATGGTTGTTAATTCGAATATGATTGTTATATTTATGAAATGTATAAGATGCATAGGAATGATATATATTTCTGGTTTAGAACCACTAAATAGTAGTAGGATTGTAATTTGTAAAGGATGCATGATGTAAATATGTTGTATTCATGGACATATGAGTTGCATGTTAATGTATGTTAGCTATTGATGAGTTGCATGTTAATGTTTGTTAGCTATTGATGTATAGATAGGCCAAAGGAGAGTTTTTAAATGATAGTATGTTAAAATGTAGGATAGAACCTATGCACTAGATATGCAAGTTAGATTAAGATAAATTATGTATGATATGACTAGAGACAACTAGACTTGTCTATATATCATCATGGTTGCCTTTGTTGTAAACTGCTTGCAATATAAGGGTTAGGATCAACTAGGTGCACCTGGCCAAGAACATTATCAACAATTAGGAGGGATGTTGGTATGATCTATGGTATAATTTTGGGCTATAAAGCACACACACACTATGGTATAGTTTTGGGTTATACAACATTTACTATGGTATAGGATAGAACTATACAACACCTTTTATTATGATTTCAGGCCATACACTCTCAGTAGTCCCACCTAATTATCTACATTCAAATATTATGTGATATGTTACATAAAATACATGACAAAAGAAGTGAACGTGTATGATCGTGATTTTATGATATTTATATTTGTTTGATGATTTGAATTTTTATGATGTTATGGCTCGGATTTATTCAGTTATATATGTACTTTGGATATATTTGTATATTGGACATGTACTTATTGCATATATAACCAAAATGCTTTTTACCCTTATTGTTAAAGGTGGAAATTCCTTTTCACTAAGTGGTTGTACACACCCCTCATGTTTCCTTTCAGATCCAAGTATTTTAGCTATCTTTGTTGCACAAGGGCATCCACCTAGGAATTCAGTATGTAGATAGGATTCTCATGTCATATCTGTATGCCAAGCCAAGTCGATATAATTTTCATGTTTGTGGGTTTTCTAGTCTATTTTATTTTTAAAAACATTTTATTTACATTATTTCAAATTTTAACCTTGATGCTCACAATATTTTATAGTTTGATGAATTTTGGATTTCTTTTAGTTAATTTATAAATGCCTTTAGTCAAAATAAATTACATGTTTTTAAATATATATATATATATATATATGAAAAGTCAAGGGTTCCCAAGATATCACATTGCTAACCTAAGCCAGTCATATTTTTTTAAAATTAGAGATGTGACAAGTTGGTATTAGAATACTGTTAAGTTCAATTGGCATTAGAGTTAGGTGGATTTTGGATAGTGATAAAGTGATAGAGGCATCCGGGAGCACCCATAGTTTTTCAAAGCACATTGACCTCTTATCACCATCTTGAGTTTACATCTTTGATATAAAATACCATAAATATAGACATAATGACTAAGACTCCCTATTCAATGGAAGAAATGTTGCTTAAGACACATAGTTAGGGACCAAGTGAAGGATGGGCTTCACCCAATGTTGAGAGTAAGGCTTAAGCACACCTCTTGGATCATCTTGGGGAGGACGACGTGATAGACGAGGGAGAAATTGTGGTGGGCAAGGACCCACGCAGCTTGAACCAGGGTTGGCTTAAAAGGTGGACCAACTTCAACGTACTGTGGAAACCTTAGTGGAGGCTTTGACAAAGAGACAAGGACCAGATGAGCAGGAATAATATCTTAATAAGGAGGAGGCATGAGCACAACTTCCACCACCACTATTGAGAGACTCACAGATCATGGACTTCCTGCAACTCAAGGCCCTAACCTTTAAGGGGGATTATCAAGGACAAGATATATTCTTAGGAATTTCTTGAGTAGACTGAGACACTTTTAGGGGTGGTGCGTTATCCTAATGGCAGATATGTGGAGTTCTTTCTCCTAGAAGATGTTGCACTGCAGTGGTTTAAGGCATGGTAGTTATATTACAATATGGGAGTCTTTTAGTGAAGCTTTCATAAGATAGTTCCTTCCTAATAGTCTGCAAGATACAAGGATGAGGGATTTTATAGATGTTGGGATGATGGATTCCATGATGGTGGTAGAATAGGTGCACCAATTCAACAAGTTGGTCCATTTCTCCATACATATTGTACCGGACAAAAGATCTAGAGTGGATCATTTTGTAAGGGAACTTCCTCGCCCTTAATTCACGGCGATCTTAAGGGATGATTTTATTACCATGGAAGATGTGCTGAGTAGAGCTATGAACATCAAGCTAAAAAGAATGGAAGATAGAGAAAGTGAGGTGATAAAGGACGACAGAAAGAAGTAGAGATTGAAGAGTGAAGGGACAAGTGGATCACAACGGAATAGAGAAGTGCCATATCACCAAGCGCCAATCGTGAGCGGACATGGGAGACCTCCAACTGGAAAACTATTTGAAGGTGGTTATGGGGATCTCGATCTACGAGTACTAATGTGAACGATGTTGGTCGTAGATTAGCTATATGAACAAAAAATTTAATTTAACCTACATAAAAATTACAATAATATATGTACTTTGTTATCAATTTTACGGACTTTTAAAATGTCATCTTCAACTTTCTTTATTTATATATTTTAGAAGGTATAGTCAATGATTTTTTTTATCTCCTTTTAGTGCCTTGAATGAAAATGTGACATGTAACAAAAAAAAAATGAAAATGGGATGGTTAAAGAGTAAAATTCATATGGAAGATTAGGATAAAAAATAAGACAAAAAATTATTCATTAATTCATCCAATGATAATTTTTCTTTGTATTCTTCATAAAATTTAACAAGCATCACAGATGAAATAATCAGAATTGAAAACCAAATCAACTTTTTAAATGAATATATATATATATATATAAGTATATTTGATAAATGTTTCATCAACACAATTGTACAATCTTTCATATTTCCCAACATCATTTCTACAAAAAATACTCAAAGCTTTTATAAACTTTAGTAGTGTTTAGTGCATAATCTGCATGATAATCATAAGACAAGAACTGATATTATATAAAACTTAAATTGAATATAATTGGAAAGAAAAATGCCCTAGATTTCAAAATCACAATAATTTAATTGTCAATTTATTTACGTGATATTGAAAACCATAATTTCTAACTTTAGATTTCTCACTAGCAAATCCAATTTTAGTGAAAATTTAATTTTCTCCGATATTTTGGGATATATACGTGAAAATTTTAATTATTTATTAATAAATAAAATAATGAATAAGGAAGTACTTACCATTCATGGTGATTGGTGGCTTATTTATATATATTGGTTGCACACCCGCAATAAACTTTTCTTTTCTTTTGTCGTAATCAGGTTCAAACCTCCCACGCCAGCTTTACCATGTCATGCTTAGTGTGTTGCGGTTACAAGGTATATGACTATTTTATAATGCAGAAATTAAGATCTTATCTAATTGGGGTTACTTCTTACGGTTGTGGGACTTGGTAAACGATGTAGGCATGAGATTGTGATGTTGAGTTTTTGTTCATTTTCAAAAGAAAAGTTAGGCCCAGTACAGAGAGGCTCAATCCCTTGAAAAAAATAATTTCATTCAAAATTAAAATTATAAAAATAGTAGAAGGATTATTATTTAATTATAATTTTTATTTTTTAATATACATTTTATTTTTGTTAGATGTGTGTGTATTTCAAAAAGTTAAAAGTCCCACATATGATGGTTTGTGAGAAGTAAAAAAAATTTGAATTTAAATAATTTTAAAAGCTTACCAGCAACTGTCAAATTTAAAGTGTCATCAAATGAAATTATTACATTTTAGTTTTGTCTACCAATTCTCTTACAGCCATTATACCAAACTTTATGATTACTAACAGACTTGTCTCCCCCTCAGCTCTATACTAGTCTAAAAATACACAATAGCAACAATATTTCCTCGTCTCTCTATTCTTCATTCTATTCTAAGTTACTGATTTCAATCCTACAGTTTTAATCCCTGAGAAAATCAGGAAGAGCTTGTTTAATCCTGGAGGATTGCTGCAAATAAACTTATTGCTGTGGCGGAATAATCCTTAAGGACTATGCTAAACACATGACTCAAGCTTCCAACAATCACATTTCCACAACAATCTTAAGGATTATGGAACGTATTGTCAACATCCCTACTAATGACGCTATCAACCACGCCGACGCTGCTACTGCTGCCAACACTGTTGCTGCTGCTATGGTCAACAATTCTGCTACATCCACCCTTCCAGTGGTTTCAACCATTCCTTTCACCAAGCCATTCCCAGACATCTCCAAGATTGAGACATTTGGAAGTCAAAATTTTCGAAGGTGGCAAGAACGCATCTTCACAGTTCTTGACATGCATGGTGTCGCCAATGCCCTCATTGATCCTAAACCTTTACCAATAGCCGATCAAAACCAACAAGAAACTTGGGTATATGCTAATAAGGTATATAGACATATAATTATTAGCACCTTATCTAATGATCTCTTTGATGCCTATTGCTCTTACAAAGAAGCTAGCAAAATATGGGAATCC
>JANHAO010027579.1:0-10815 GCA_026873985.1 Saraca asoca | reverse complement strand
AGAGTAAGCCCGCAAACCCCTTAGTCCATGTAGGATTTATTCAGATAATGGGCCTATAACACATATATATAACATAGGCCCTATAGCACCAAATTATATTAACACTTCAATTAATCAGGGTTTTATCAAATAATTAGTGTGATTATGTTAGTCCACTAATGGAATATCCAACATGGATATGATCTACCAAAAACTTTAATCAATAGGATTACACAATCTAAACCCAAATCTCTTTGGATTGAAGAGGAAAGGAAAAGATATTTCCTAGCCTCCAAAGTCAAGTGGATCATTTCTAATTCACTTTTTCCAAATGAATATCAGAGAATATCTAATTGAGCCATGGTTAAAGAAATATGGGACACATTAGAAGTAACTCACATTGGAACATCACAAGTTAAAGCCTCTAAGGTTCATAAATTGGTATCACAATATGAAATGTTTAAAATGGAAGAAGGTGAATTAATTAAAGATCTTGTTCAAAGATTTACTAATATTACTAACCATCTTAGGCTTCTTGCTAGAACTTTTGACAATATAGATCTAGTGCACAAAATATCATGGTCATTACTAGAGGAATAGCAACCTAAAGTGACAGCCATCAAAGAATCATTTAAAATGGGAATGCCTACCATTCAAGAGGTCTATGGAAACTTAGAAGAATATAAGCTTGAGTTGAAAGGATACGAAAACAATAGTGATGATAAAGAGAGAAAAACCTTGGCACTAAAAGCTGCAAATACATTTAATAATGAAGATGAGTTAAATAGTGATGAAGATGTAGATGGAAAAGATTAAATGGTCCTATTAAGCAAAAAACTACAAAAACTACTTAAAGAAAAGAGAAAAATTGCTCCACAAAGAAGAAATCAAAATAAGAATGAATAAGAGAATTCTTCTTATACCTCAACATGATTTGAATGTAAGAAAACCATACATTTCAAACTGGACTACCCTATGTTTCTAAAGAGAGAGTTGGAAAATGAAAGGAAGAAAAGGAAGCTATCCTTCAAGAAAAGCAACTTAGCCATTTGGGAAAATGAGTAAGTTGATTCTAGAGAAGAAGAAGAAGAAGAAGAAATAAGGGAAGAAGCACTACTCTGCCTCATGGCTCAAGAAGATGAAGACCGTAAGGTATTTGGGAATTAATCTTTTTTTTTTTACTCTAGTGATGATGAAAGTGATGATGAGATTAATAATTTATGCATTAAACTTTATGAATCATTATGAAAAGCTAAAAAAGAGTTAAAGCATCAAACATTGAAAAAGAAAGCTTGCTTGAGAAAATTAAGCAAATTGAAAAAGAAAATAGTGATTTAAATGTTTTAACTAAAAAATTGTTGAGTAAAAGTAAAATCTGTGGCTAATGTGAAACATATAGATCTGAAATGGATAACTTGACCAAAGCTATACTAGCAGTGAGATAAGACTCAACAACATTTTAAAGAGTGAAAAGTATTTTCAAAATAAGAAAGGATTAAGCTATAGATAGCAAAAGACAAAAGAGAATTTTGGTTACATAACTTACTTCTATTGAAATAAAAAAGGACATCATATTAGATATTGTCTATATAGAAATGGAACTTATGTTTAGAAACCAATGAGAAATTAATTTGGTTGCTCAAAGAATTTATTTTTGAAAGAAATCTTGGTATGTTTACTAACAAATCTGGACCCAAGATCAATTGGGTACCACAAATGTAAGTATGATTTTTGTTTTGAAGGTTTGTAGGAGATAAAAAAAAACAACTTATGATTTTTAGATAGCAATTGCTTTCGCCATATAACCATAAATGTTAATCAACCAATCTTCAATATATTTTCATATTTCTTTCTTTTGTAGTTGATTATATTTTACTTTATAAATTCTAAATTAGGCACCGGAGATACCTATAAGTTTGTTTTGTAGGTATTTGAAGCAAAAATTGAGTTTTCAATGGTGTTAAATTGATCATGAATTGGTAAATGCATCATATTAAACATTTTGGAACAAAATTGCTTGAAAACTATATCCAGGACTTCCTGAATCAATTCACTCATCAATTTGAATTTTCCAAGGATTTCTTAGAGTTTATAAATTAATTTATGAATCAATTCACAAATCGATTCACAACTTATTTACACTATGAATTGATTCACTAATCAATTCACAAAATTCTTAATCTTTCGGGAAGAGCTCAAAATTTCTTGAAAATTTTAATAAACCTAGATGATTTAATTCTTGAATTGATTCACATAAGAATCTTGATGAACAACTCATATCTGAATCTATTTGCTTTTAACTGTTTGCTCTCTGAATCAATTAATAGTATATTTCTATATATACTTAAATCGATTTCATCTTCATTTCATAGTTTTCTTTTTGCCAAAACCTGAATGCTCACTCTCTCACTTACACAAATCTTTACCCCCATTACTTTTTAACACAAATTTCTTTCACAGAAATGTTAGACATTAAATCTAACATTTCTATCCAAACAATTTCATTGAAACAAAATATAATATCAAAATAATTTTTTAATTTTATTTTTTGATTCAAGTTATGGATTGTATTTTTGAGATTTATGGATTATATATTTTGATTGGATTCTGTATTCCTTTTGTATTGCAATTTAATCACATATTCTAATGTTTGAAATATAGATTCTTTATTACTCTAAATTTTATAATATAATTTGATGTGTAGATAATATATTTTGAATATATTATGATTTTTGGTACTTCAATCTCTATTAATGCATTATTGCTTTTTGATGTACCAAAAACGGGAGTAATAAAGAGATTTTAGATTTTGATCTAAATTTTAAGATTTAAGATTATACTCAAGATTTTATTTTACTCAATTTAAAAGAAGGAGTAAAAGTCAAATTAAAAATTGAAAGTAAAGGTAAGAAAATTTGATAGCTTTTGTCAAAATGATATTTTAAATTTTGAAAAACTCCATTTTAGATTTTGAAAATTTTTTAATAGATTTGATTTTTTTAAAAAAAAATTGATCCTTATCAAAAATTATTTGTCACCATAAAAAAGGGAGAGATTGTTAGCCTTGTTATCATACTTTCTTCAGTTTTGATGTTGAAAAATAATTTTCATTAATATGACAATTTGACTATATGTTTTTCTGTTTGTTGATTTTGCAAGTTCAAAGTTAATTGAGTGATATTCAAGAGATGCACCTCTAGTTATAGTGTTTTTATTATTTTAATTAGGATCTTTTGTAAGTGTGATCCAATTCATTTTGATCTAAACAAATTTCTTAAACTAGTGAAGTTCAAGTAAAACTAAATCATTTAAAATGAGCTTAAAATAAAAGTTTTTAAACAAAGTTTTCAAAAACACTTTCACAAGTGAAAGTTTTATAAAAACTATTTTTCACCGCATAAATCAATTCATAAATTAATTCATATAGAAAATTTTGTGAATCAATTAAGTAATCGATTTATAAAGAACTATTTTTAAAATTGTTTTCACCAAAGGTTACAAAAATCTCTTAATTGATTAGTAATCAATTCATAACTTTTTACATTAAAGTGTGAATCAATTCACACATCGATTCGATCATGAAGTTCTTGATGATAGTCATAGACGAATCAAGTCATGAATCAATTCATAAGTTGATAATCACTCTGAATTGATTCTTGAATCAATTCATAATTGAAAAGTTAGTTATTTTTTAAATGTTAGTTACCACACTATACAAAGCCTCATTTCAAACATAACTTTCCTATACTTTTCATATGTTCAAGTGTGAAAAACAAAGAGAGAACAGAGCTAAAGCTGATCTATCACTACCTCAATTAGTTTATTCAAATTAAGTTAGTCTTGGATCAAATTGAAGGAGAATCACACATAAGATTATTGAGATTTTCATTTCAATACAACTATTGTATTTCTATTCCTAAATCTTGCTTTTGTTTTAGATTTCTAGGTTGATAGAAATTTGAGATACAAATTTGGATCTTCTTTAATTATGAAGTTGATCATAATTAGTTGAAGGTTTAATGTGTTTTGTATCTAAATTGGCTGGCAAGAGCCCAATTAAGTCTTGTGTGTTAAATGGCTGGCAAAAGCCCGATTAAGTCTTACGTGTGGACTTGTTCACAAAAGCCTAGATAAATCTTATGGCTTTGTTAATAAAAAAAACCATCCAATAGAAGATTCAGTCAGAGTGGATGTACATTTAACTGCAATTTCAGTTAAAATGGAACCACTTTTAAAATCTTTGTATTCTTTAGATTACTATTTATAATTTTTTACTACACATATATTCTATTTTAATTGATTAACTATTTTTGCAACTTTATACTATATCTAAATTAGTGACAATAATTGAATTTTTGTTATCTAATAAATATACTCTAATAAATCTTATAAATTTTCAAAGAAGTTTTAAAGTCTTTTGTTGCAAACATGAATCTAGATTAAAAGATCATTTGTAATAAGGGACCAACACCATGGTTTAACTTGGTAATTCATGCCATATCTGAAAGCATTCACACTCATCAAACATTCTCTTGCACTATGAGCTAATTAAACACACTGAAAACACCGAGTCAAATCTCTCCTACAAGATCCATAATGACTTGTGTTACAACTCTTACATCTTGGTGCATTAGAATCAAAGTTTCCTTGACTCTGAGATGTATCCCTTCCATGGAATGGAACAGAAGTGATTAGAACTGATTATCCTCTGACATTCCTTCTTCCAAGTGGATTTTATGATCAAAATAGTTCAATAAAGTTTTCTTTCCACCCACTAGGTGGTGTTCCATTGGGCAATCCAATATAGTTCAATTCGACTCACAAGAATTGAGTCCAATTTCTGATTTAAATCATAAGACACAATACTGCTTGATCTTTATGAGCATGATCATAGGACTAGTGTAAAATGTGGCAATTTGACTTATGAAATCTGAAAAATATAGAAAGTAGGGGAACCTACTTCCAAATTTACACCAAATCATAGGAATTTAAGACAACATACTTTGAAAACCTAAACACACTTAAAATCCAATCTTTTTCTTAGAAAATTAGTTATTTTATCATCAAGGCCATTCAAACTCAAACTTAATCCTGTAATCACTATCCATTTTCATCAATTTACTTCCATAATTAGAGGATTTCAATTAATAAACACTATACAATTCATAAAAATGGCATAAATCTTTCGCCTTAATAGTTGATACATGAAATCTAAGCGAATCTCATGAGGATCTCCACCACTCTTCAAGAAGGAAAACAAAAAGGCATATTAGTTTCTTAAATTTTTCAAGGATTTCTCTCCTTAACTAATCATATACCTTAAATTGTGATTCCATTACATAGAAACAAGCTAAGTATAACATATTCAAGCTCTAAAAACACCCCAAAAAAAAATTCATGTGAGTTCATAGGTTGAACAGTGATGTGAATAATAACTGTTGGATTCAAAAATTTGCAACTCAGATTTTATCCCATGAATCAACATGATTTTGGTACCAAATTAAAGAGAAAAAAGAGAGGAATTAACAATAAAATTTTAAGAATTTATTATGAAAAGATGAAGGACTTACTTGAAAAGAAAAAGTGTGTGTTATAGAGAAAGAGTGAATGGCTTGGAGAAGAAGTTGAATTGCATGGATTGCAATTGGGTAAAGGGAAGAGGAATAAGAGGTAATCGGCCTCTTAAGGGTAAAATGGAAAAAATTCATTGTCCTTTGAATTTGACTTCAAGTTGGCTCCATTTTTCCTTTTTATTTTTTTTCCTATTTCCTACACTTTGAGCCCAAAATTGACGCACTTATCAATCACCGGTGGCCACAAAATTTTACCATAAATTAATTAAATTAATTACCTTTATAAAAACTACAACTTTAATCTTGCTAGGTACCTATAGTCCTAATTTTGATATTTTCAAAATTTTCTGAAAATTAAATCTTGGAGACACGAATTTTAATTTTTTGGGCATCTACAATGGAAATTTCAATTATCTAAAAATTCCTAAAATTCATATAATCTATTTATGGTATTTTCAAATTACTCATAAACTAAAATTATAGTCTTGAAATTCTAGAAAATTTCAAATTCACCTTTTCAAATTTTTCCAAAAAGTCATTTTATTATCGAAATTAACTTTGAAAAGTTCAAGGTATAACAAATATAGTAAAAAAGTGCATGATATTATAAAGAACATTTTGACATATTGAACCATAATCTTCATCAAATTTATATTTTTCCTACTTAATACTTATTGACTTATTAACATAATTGTGTTTGTATACAAACATTGAAAATTTAGAGCCACAAGCTAGTGGATGACACAAGTAGAAAATTATAATCCTACTATCCTATATTTTATGAGTTTTTTTCATAATTATTTCCCCATCCATCATGTGTGCCAATACATTAGTGATTGAATCATCAATTTTCTATCTTCTCGTGGTTATGATAATGAATTCATCTGAATATAACAATTTTCATTTAGATTCTTTATAATAAGTATAGGCATTCATTGGCTTAAAAGTCTGGGCACTTATTGGGCTAAATCCAATAGGCCATTGGTCCAATTCATTATATTGGATCATGGTTTTAAGTTTATTGAATAGGTTGTGCCTTTATATATTATGAGTTAAGCCCAAGCTTAACTTGAATTAAGTCTAAACCTAATTCTTAGTTATATTTATAAAAAAAATTTAAAATTTTTAATTAATAATTCAAAATTAATTGATTAAATATTTCAAATATTATTTTAATAATTATTGTAATGCATTGTATATATAAACATTTTAAAAAAAAGTATATAATATGCAACAAGTTATATTATAAGATAAATATCCTCACATGTGATAACATTATTTAGTAAAATTGGCTATATAATCACAAACTTTTCATTTTTAATAAAAAAATTGCAAAAGTAGATTTATTTTCCAAAAATAAGTTTAAATTTTTCATTTAAATATGCATTTAGTTAATTAGTCAGAAAGTGATAAATTAGTTACATTTCCTCCTAGTTTTTCTTCTAAAATAAAAGTGGTAAATATTATCTTTTTTTGTCATAATACTTTTTTTGGTAAATATTCTCTTTTTAATCGTTGTATTTATGCATTTCTTCGCACCAGCTAACTAGCTAACTATCTTTTATGAGTATATATTCTAACTTAGTATTGCTAAAATAGATAAGTTTGGTAGTTTCAAAAGTGTAAAATAGATTTCACTGTTAAAGTTATTTTCACAAATATATTAAAGAAAATCAAGGAAAGAGGTCATCAATATTTAGATTTGAAATTAATTACTATATTTTTTATATTACATTGAAGGTTAAATTTAGTTATAATGAAGTTTAACAGTTATTTAAAATATTCTTAAAGATAATACTATAGTTTTTTATTTATTGTTTGTTTCCCTCTCTAATCTAAAATATTTTCAGTTCCCACCATTATTAAATTATGTGTTATACAATAATATTAATTAATTGCATAATATTTATAAATTATTATATGAAGAATATGAAACTATAAGTTAATTGTATTATATTGATGAGAAGTTATTAAGAAATTTATAGAAATAACAAAACTTATGTTTCTTTATGTGTATTTTAGTTTCTCTCTTAATATTAGTTCTTATTAAATGTATAAAAAAAATAAAACTAGAATTTAAGATAAATGTTGTTGTTTACAATAATAAAAATAAAATTTTTATCTTTTACTAAATAAACTACATGAGAAATTTTTTGGTAATCTTTTATAATTTTTTTAATTTGATATGCGTATGATATTTAACAATGTAGATGCAAAACCTGGGCTTTACCCATAAGCTTAGGCTTATGTTTTAATTGAATAATGGATAAAATTTTATATGGGCTTAAACTTGAATTAAATCTCAAAATCTATTAATTTTTATGGACTTTGACCTGGTCTTGACAAATAAGCCCATGAACAGTTTTAGTGATAAGTAGTTTATTATTTGGTTTTAGTAGTTATTTAGTATGGTCCAAAGCTATTACTACATAAAGGAATTATAATGACATAATTCATTTCAAGATATAAAAATTAGCTAATAACACCATGCATTCACAGAGATAAATCTAAAATTACTTGAATTCCATCGATCCTATAATTTTTTCAAGTTGCTAGTAAGCATGCTAAGCTCAACAAGATTATCCACACAAAATCTTAGAGAAAAAGATTTTGAAGGATAGGATCACATAAAAGGTATCCTAACTCATGGGTAGTGACTAAAAGCCTTTATTTAAAGAATATACCATACATCTTTGCTCATTCGTCCAAAATCTAAATTCCAAAAATTTTAGATTGTCCATACTAACGAAAGCTTGAGGTCTTAAGTAAATATCAGTTTTTCAGTTTCGACATATCTAGGCATATGCTCTCAATAGCTTGAATCCCATGACAAGTAAAGATGCAAATCATTCAACCAAAGCAAATATACATAGTACATATTATTTAAAGCTAATAAAAAATAATATGCATGCATTGAAGTCAAGTTTTTTATAATATTTAACTCCTATCATGTTATTCTTCAAGATTTTATCTATATCATTGGGATCTCATAGATGATTTCGTTTCTCAGGATCCTTACAAGATTTCTTACAAATAATTTCTTAGTCCATGTGTCATGTCAAGTCATGCATAGATACAAGTTCTTAGTTGGAAATGATTATAAGACTTTTATCTTGGAGAACTCTTAACGTAATATATAGTTATATGATAATCACATCCATCAAGTAAATATATAATCTACTCTTTTGAATCTTTACCAAAGAAACATGCAAGATATAAGAAATATTTTTCTGTTGATCATCCAGTCCATCAAAACTCAATTCTAATACATCTTGAATCTCTAGGTATGGCATTTTTTCAAGTTTTTGCAATTCATTTGCCTAATCATCTTCATCTTTATCCTGAAGAAAGGATCCTAAAACTTTTACAACTAAAGGAATGTCTTTTGCATAGTTAACCACATCCATTGAAAGTTTATGACATTCTTGTTCCTTTACCCAAGAATCTCCTAGAAAGACAGTCAAATTAAAGAGTTGAAAGGCTTATTCAGAATTTAGCTAGTTGACCTCATATATCACATCACATTATTCAACCAATACACGCTTATATCTAATTGTTATAATAATTTTGCTATCTAGTCCAAACCACTCATACCCTCTTATTAAAATTTTGAGTTATTTAGAATAATTAATGTCATCTAAAATAACAAGAAGCTTTTTACAACAAAGTCTTCTTTTGACATAACTGGGTATACCATCTTGGATGACAATGTGAAGATCTTCATCTAAAAGCCTAGAAAGAAATTTACCGTTCAATTGGGTCATTCCATGCTTCCCTAACTCTTCCCTTAGGTGTATAAAGTCACTACCTTCATATTCATAGCACAATCTATTAAAGAAAACCCCAGTTATTGTTGTTTTACCAATACTACCCCTACCCCAAATGTCAATAATGAGGACCTGTTTGGTTAGACGGAATAGAAAAGAAAATTGAGTGAGAATGTCACTTTTTCCTTATTTGATTTAGGAAAATAAAAAAAAAAATAATTTCTCTAGAGACAAGCTTTTCCACTCATTAATAAAAATCATTTTCTATTTTGAAACTAAAGAATGAAAAATCTATATAGACCGAGGCTCCCACTCAAAAAAAGCATCCTCATTTTGACCTTCTTCGTCTTCATCTTCTTTTACACTTTCTATGGCCACCAACCAATACTGCTAGGAAAACCCAGCATGCGTTGGGTGGCTTCAAGGGTTTCCTCAAAGCTAATCCGATTTTCCTGGGTTTCTTCTAAAGTCTCGATCTTTTGGAGTTTATGCGACAGCGGCTACGGAGAAAACTATTCATGATTTTACTATAAAGGTATCAGACAGAAGCGGTGAATTTAGCATTTTTCCCCTTTTTTTAAATTTGATTATTTAGTAGTTTCAGTGTTCATGCTTAATGTGAGCCTGAGGTCATCAAAATTTGAATACGGAGAAAGCTGTCATACATGGCTTAATAGAGTTAAGAACTGGATCTACAGGATGTTTGCATGATGTAATTTATTGATTCTGAATCTATATAGATTAACAATCATTCTGTTTGGTTGCATCCCACATGCGACTTGGAGAGAAAAATTGCAATACCTATTCAAATCACCCCTTGATTTAGTTTGCATTATCAATTTCTATAGAACTTTGAAATTTTTTTCTTTTCCTTTCTCTACACATATGTTTACATGGAAAGCTTTCATTTCCCTTATATGAACTTTGTTGCTGTTCTTCATGTTTTAGTGGAATTTTATATGATTTAAAATACATTTGTATATCTTGTAGACAATGTTCTTTGACAATAAAGCCAAATATGAACTATAATTTCCATTTTCTTTTCTCTCACCCTACTCACAGTAATAAGGATTGATGTGCAATTTCTATTCAGGGTTTGAGATTCTAGCTTTTCCCTGCAATCAATTCGGTGGGCAAGAGCCTGGATCAAATCTAGAAATTAAGCAATTTGCTTGCACTCGGTTCAAAGCAGAATTTCCAATTTTGATAAAGTTTGATATTGACATTCTTCATTCAGTGGCATAATTGATAAAACTAAGAGCAAATAAAGATCAAAGGTCTGCTAAACAGGTTAACGTGAATGGACCAAATACAGCTCCAGTATACCAATTCCTGAAATCAAGCGCAGGAGGTTTTCTAGGTGAAGTTGTGAAGTGGAGCTTTGACAAGTTCTTGGTTGATAAGAATGTTGAAGTTGTTGAAAGATATCCACCAACAACCTCACCTTTTCAAATTGAGGTATGTCAACTGTTCATCAATTTTGGGTTCAGAATATT
>JANHAO010027578.1:0-10813 GCA_026873985.1 Saraca asoca | reverse complement strand
ATCCTTGGAGTACCCCAAGATCATAATATTTTAAGATGGAGTTGAATTCGTCAGGGGTAGGCAACAACTTCAACTTTTTCTCGTTAAGATCAAAAGCAATAATTATTTCATCCAATGAATCTAAATGACAATTCAACCAATGAATAGCTCCATTCAAGAATTTCCCGCTGTTACCCGTACTTTCTTGTAGGGGAAAATCGGGTCCCTCAATTTTCTTCCAGGAGTTGTTTTTTAAAGAGAAAAACTCAAAGTGGATTATTCGACAATTTTCTTCTGGGTCGTAGGAAGACATAACTACCATGTAGTCATCAGCCGAAGCGTCGTAACCAAAACCAAATATAATATCACATCCAACAGACAAAGCAGGGTATGGAAGCATTTTCCAGACACCGGTGGACGGACTGCAAATAAATAGCTTCTTTTCATCGTTATCGTCTAATAGTAGAAACCCTCGACATGAACCGATGATTTTAAACTGAGATAAAGGTGGAGTAAAAGGAAAGTCGTCTTCGATAGAAGGTTTGAAAAGAGAATTAAGCTTCAATACAGCAGAGTTGTCAAGAAATGATGCTTCAAAATTTATGGATTGAAATTCATGATCGGCTATGTAAAAAAGCCTATTAGAAGCTCGTTCAAAATGGGATTTCGCAAAATAGGGATCCGATATCAGAGACAGCCACAGCTTAGACACAGACTTAAAACGAAGCAAAGATTTGACAGGCAACCATAAAAGGATTTCTAGTATCACCTGTTCAGGAAGATCCTTCGTAGCTTCGCCTGAAGTCATTGTTTAACAATTTCTCCGTCCCAGAGCTCAGGGAATAGAGATACAGCGCTAGGTCAATTCATTTCAACGTGGTACTGACAAAATTAGTCAGCCCTTGGAAATCTCCAATATATGGTCCGTTGCTTCAAAAGGGCCATTATCGGCCAGAGAAAAACACAGGCCAAAGCCCACTTGTCTTGCGTAAGATTTTCAGTGTGAAAAATCCTATATATTACGCTTAAATCAGTATTCATGAGTTTTTTCAAAATATAAAAAGTAGCTTTATCCTGCAATCCACATTCTAATTTCAACATATGTTTTGAGATTCACATGTCTAACAAAAATGTCTCAGTTTCCGTATCCCTCAGTTTAACGAAAAAGGGATAAGGAATCCCTTTCTTTATCTTGGTTAATTTTAAAATTTTGACATTCGAATATTAGATTATATAAAATTTTAAAATTAATATTTATCGTTCATTTAATTAATTATTTTACTTTATTGTGATTTCTTCATAAACTTTTAAATAAGTATTATATTCTTATTTTATATTGACTTGTCGTGTCATTTTTCACACAAATTTTAATCCATTTTTATGTTATCTAATTAATGATAATTAAATTACATATATGAAATTTTATATAAAATGAGTTTAAAATTACATGAGACAAAATGACTTGACATACCCAAATACAATAATATAGGATTGTTGTTTAAAAAGATCACACAAAAATCGCTTTTCTTCTTATAAACCGAAAACTAATTGATTTCTCAAAGGAACTCCCTAATTGATAACCACGACCAATAGAATACTACGCCCATTGTCGTAAAAATCACTTTATTAACAAAAAAATTTAATTAAGTAAATTATGTGTATTAATTCTAATATTTTATATAATTTAATACTTTAATTCCAAACTTCTAATTTTCAAAACTTGTGAAAGTAAAATCCAAACATCTTAAAATTAAACTAAGGTTTTCTTTTTTTTTTTTCTATGTATTATTATAACATTATAATATTATAGTACGTTAAGTTGGTGAAACTTGCCAACGGGAAATAAGTTAACATAAAAAAAAAACATTTAGAATTTTAAAATTAAACATATATATATATTGTAATTTCACTAACTTGGAATGGAGATTACCATCAGGCTTCATGTAACACTACATAAAAACTAAGAAGAAATACAATAATTATTATAATTAAGCAATGCACCGCACAATAATAAATATCTACTAAGAAGAAAAAGGAGGAGGAGGATATGAAGCCAAATTGCAATTATTAAGAAGAAGAAAAAGAAGAAGCCAAAGCACTGCACAATGAGTATAAAAGCCAAATCACAATTAGGCAATACACTGCACAATGAGTATAAAACAGAAGCTTCTCCTTGTCATTCAAGAAGAAGAAGAAGAACAAGAACAAGAAGAAAGTGTTAAAGCCACATTACAATTAGCCAATGCATTAAGCTTCTCAGAATTAGAAGAAGAAGAAGAAAAGGAGGAAGAAGAAGAAGAAGAGGAAGAAGAAGAAGAAGAGGAAGGTGAAGGAGAAGAAGAAGGAGAAAAAGAAGAAGAAGAAGTAAAAAAGAAAAAGAGGAGGAGAAGGAGAAGAAGGAGGAGGAGGAGGAGGAGAAGAAGAAGAAGAAAAAGGAGAAGGAGAAGGAGAGGAAGAAAAAAGAGGAGGAGAAGAAGGAGGAGAAGAAGAAGAAGAAGAGGAGGAGGAGAAGGAAGAGGAAGAAGAATGCATTGCATAATGAATATAAGACAGAAGCTTGTCCTTCTCATTCAGATGTATCAACAGCTTTAGAGTTAAAGCCACATTAGGCAATGCATTGGATAATGAATATAAGACAGAAGCTTCTCCTTGTCATTCACATGTATCAATAACTTCATTTGCCAAAAACTTGGACTAATATTAGCTCAGTGGCAAAAGACATAAGAAGAAGAAGAAAGTGTTGAAGCCACATTACAATTAGGCAATGCAATGCATAATGAATATAAAACATAAGCTTCTCCTTGTCATTCACTTGTATCAACAGCTTCATTTGCCAAAAACTTGGACTAATATTAGCTTAGCAGAAAAAGACATAAGAAGAAGAAGAAGAAGAAGAAGAAGAAGAAGAAGAAAGTGTTGAAGCCACATTACAATTAAGTAATGCATTGCATAATGAATATAAAATAGAAGCTTCTTCTTGTCATTCATATGTATCAAGAGCTTCATTTGCCAAAAACTTGGACTAATACTATCTCAGTGGCAAAAGACATCATTGGGTTAGCTCAAGAAGAAGAAGAATGATGATGATGAAACTTTTGAAGCCAAATTTCAATCAGACAATGCACTGCACTATGAGTATAAAGCAGAAGCTTCTCCTTGTCATTCACATGTATCAATAGCTTCATTTACCCAAAACTTCGACTAAATATTAGCTCAGCAGCAAGGGACATTATTGGATTAGCTCAGCAGCAAGATTCAACAAGATGACGAAAAAGATGATGATGATGATGATGAAACTGTTGAAGCCAAATTACAATTAGGCAATGCACTACACAATAAGTATAAAACAGGAGCTTCTCCTTGTCATTCACATGTATCAACAACTTCATTTAACAAAAACTTGGACTAAATATTAGCTCAGCAGCAACAGCCATCATTGGATTATCTCGACATCAAGGGTATAAAATAGAAGCTTCTCCTTGTCATTCACATGTATCAACAGCTCCATTCACCAAACACTAGGACTAAATATTAGCTCAACAGCAAGAGACATCATTGGATTAGCTCAGCAGCAAGAGACCTCATTAGATTAGCTTGACAGCAAGAGTATAAAAGAGAAGTTTCTCTTTGTCATTCACATGTATCAACAGCTCCATTTACCAAAAACTTGGACTAAATATTAGCTCAGTAGCAAGAGACATCATTGGATTAGCTTAGCAGCAAGTGACATCGTTGGAATCACCAAAGGTTGTGACACACAAATGATGAATTATGATTTCAGAGCAGTTTGTGTAGGAAATGTTCCTAAATTCATCCAAACAACTGAGGCTATAAGTTTTAAACCATGAAAAGTATTGAACAAAGAAAAATAAAAGAGTAATGAATTGTGAGGAAATACGATAAAGAAGAAAATCTACACCTACCCACTTTACATTAGTATTTGCAAACACCCAGTGGGCCCAGTGGGGCTCAAGCCCTCATTTAATTTTTTTTAAATATATATTGTAATACTAAAAAAAGAGTGATAAAAGAATTAAATTAAAAATTTGACAGGGATCAAATTGAAAAAATTCTTTAAAGATGGGTCCTAGTGAAAGGAAGTTGAAAATTTGAAGGTCAAATTATAAATTTTCTTATTTTGAAGAACAGGCTCAGCCTCCACTGACAGGGAATCCTATGTCCGCCCCTGCAAGCACCTACTATTTAATATAAAATATCATAAAACCTCTCATAAATTATTTCAAACAAGATAGATACTAGAACCGCAGCAGAAAATGTTTTCGTTATTTAAGATCACATATGATAAATTCTATTACCACCACTATACAGTCTTTTTTGGTAGAGTCATTCCAAGTAGGGCTAGGAAGTGACCTCATATTCTTAAGTATATTTTCTAGCCAATAGGCAACTTCAACTTATTGAACAACATTCAAAATAAGCTATACTAAAATGGTAAGCTTTAAAACTACTGGGGATATTAGAAAGTACCAACTGAACATGAGAATGAGAAACTGGGAAAAAATACATTTTTTTCTTGAGAGAATCATGCAAATTTATATTGTATTGCATCCACCTACTTATTTTGTATTAACATAAAATGGTAAAAAGGAAGAGTTTTAATATATAGGAAGCCAAAGTTAACCCCAAGAATATGAAAAGATTGATAGATAACAATATTACAAGAAAAGAAAGGAAAAGCAACAAAAGAGTTGCCACTTAATGAAGGTGGGGTGACTTTTATTAATTTTTTTAGCCCACAATGGCTAAATCAACCACAGACTCACAATAGTATCCAAACAAATGCAAAATTTATTATCAATGATTTCCTAACCTTATACTTGTAGCAGAAGAAAGTGTTCTAGAAAGTGCATGAAATTTAGATCAACCACAACTTGTCAGTCTAGAACCGAAGGGAGGAACATAATTAGCAAATGGCAAATGCTAACAATTAAAGTAATTAAAGCAAGTGGAAAGTTTATTTTTTGAGTAAGGAAGAGTCAAGACACTGGTCAATTCAGTTAAACTCCAGTAATTTCAATTCCCAGTCTCATTTATGTTGTCATTTTATTTATCATCCAATGACTATTTCTCAAGTCCTTTGAAAACAAAAACAAAAACGAAGAAATCATAGTACACATAAAATCAAAAGAACACTGCATAACGTTTGTCACCCTATGTAATATAATAGATGAAAACAAATAGAACCATAAAAAAGAGTCCGGAATACCACATCCTAATCCTTCATGCTAGCTAGTGTTGGTTATCTTCTCGTCCTTCCTCATTTTAACTAAGGAGTGAAAGTAGACTCATAGTATACTCAACTATATGGATCTTATGCTCACCATAATGAAAAGAACAATGCTCTAGTAGATCCCCTTCGCAATTACATTTCATTAATCCAGTATCCCAATCATATCTTCTAATGGTGTCACCACCTTTAGTGAAGTACGTTGGTTTAAAGTACATGCTAGGAACGTGTTCAACAGATACAATAATGGACTTAGTCCAAGATGACTTCATTCCATATTCTTTCATCATCCATATCTCAGTTGCATCTTTATCTATAATAGATAAACTGAGGCATCTTCCAAACATCCCAAGAAAAAAAAATCAAGGTTTAATCCATTTTTATTAGGCATTGGCAACTCCCTGAAAGCTCTAGATGTTATATCAAAGCCAAGAATTAGTTTAGCTAATGCTTCATGATGTTGATGGCAAAATATCGAATGCATAGTCCCATCCAGGGTTATTTCAAGCTTAGCATCAACCGTAACATCTATATAGGGAAAACGAGTTCCCTCATTTTCTTTCCATGAATTGGATTTTAGGGAGGAAGTCTCAAAATGGAAAACAAAATCATAGGAAACTATAACAACCAAGTAGCCACCAATTGAATCGTCCTACCCAAAACCATATAACAATATGTAAATTACAGAAGAAATAGAACAGTACGATGACAATATTATGCAGATACTATATGATGGATTCCAAATAAACGGGCTCTCAAAATTATATAATAACAGAAATCCTCTATGACACAGCTCAAAGTAGCTTCCAGTCATCTGACGATCAGTTTAAGTAGAATGACCCAAGCTAAGCAAGGAAACAATCATAGAACAAGGGCAAAGGTTCATGCCCAAGTTAAGCAACCAATAACATTTGGTCGATCGACTTGGGACAAATAATTGGCCACCAAAATGCCTAAGCAAATCAGCCTACTAACCATCACATAACAATTGGTATGACTCATATATGCATATGTAGCATGATCACAGCAACCACTAAGCAAGAATCTCGCTCACACAATTAGTACACCAGAAATATGTGCCCACCCATAATTCCTATAGAAGGATGACAATTGACATGCTCATGTATATCTTGAATTTTTTAAATGAATTTTGATAACAAAAATGGCTTTTCAGGAAAAAAAATCTATAAAGGGTAACCTTGAAAAGTTCAAGAATTTGAAACTATAAATTTTGGGATATGAAAAGCTTAGACATACTACAAAAAGATTTTATGAATAATAGAAAATTTTAGAAAGTGAAATTCTCAATTCGAATGTTCATAGAACAATTCAAAAAAACTTCGAAAAGATTGAAACTAGAGCTACAAGTGCCCAATGAGTGTAAACTTAAAGTCAATACAAAGGTGATTATTTGAAATAATTTGTAGGTCAAAATTTCACAGCCTCTGGCAATCAGTAAGTATGTCAATTTTGGGCTTTAAGTGAAGAAATTGACAAAGTCACTAAATAAGAAAAAAAATTCATAAAACTTGTTAAGGAAGAAGTCAAAGGAAGTTTTCTTTAAATTTAGCATTTTTTCCCTCCCAAAGTCGGTTCCCTTTCTTTCTTATTAAGCTTTTCTGGTTGCTTCATGCAGTCATTAGCTTCTTCTTCAAGTTCACACACATTCTCTACAAGCTCTCCTTCTCTCTTCAGGTGATCTTTTATCTTTCCATGATAATTTCTTAAATTTTTAAAGTTGATTCCTCGCTTCTTCCTTTTCAATTTAACATTAAAATCTTATTGATTCATGAAATAAAAGTTGAGTTATGAATTTTTGAAATATGCTATCACTATTCAATGAATTTTTGAAATATGCTATCACTATTCACTTCACTATTTAACCCATGAATTAATCTAATTTTTATGATATTTTAAAGCTTGAATCTATCAGATATAACTTGTTTTTGTTATATGGAATCATAATCTAATCATATATGATTAGTTGGAGAGAAAAAATCCTTGTAAAATAAGAAAGCTAATAAGCTCTTCATTTGTATTCTTAAAGGATATTGAAGATCTTTGTGAAATTTGTTTAATATATTTGTTCGAGTTGCTAAGGTGAGTAATCATTACCTTATGAATTATGACGTGCTCTTACTTGTGATTTATTGATTAGTTAGTGCAAAAAGATGAGATAAATTTTTGGTGATTACGTAGTCAAATTTGAGGTTGAATGGATCCGTTAAGATGTTGCTTGGTTTGCTATGGAATAGCTGAGTTATAACCTTATTTAGCCTTTCAAAACTTGTTGAAATAAGGATTTATAGTAGAAGGATGAACATAAAGTTGCTTCTCTTATTTTTCTGCTATTCCACACAAAACCTGCTTATGTGAGTCGAATAAAAGGTTTTTGAACTAAACTTACATTCATGCTTGCAAAAATCTAGCACTTTTGTTCTTATGATTCGATTCAAATTTTGAACTGAATTTGTATGATTCAAATCGATATTTCCTACTCTAATTTTTTATTCTGATCGTGATTCAAATCATATTTAAATTTGGATTTCTTAAAAGTTTTCAAAATTCAGCGAGCAGACTCGCATTTTTAACTGAATTTCCTCAATCTATTCAAATTTCTTCAGCGATTTCGATTGTGATTCTATTTGAATTTCAAAGCCAATTCTGCTCCCACCTTTAGAATTTTCCACTTTTTTTGGTTCAAACTTCTTTCTCTTTTAAAAACTATTTTATTTGTTTAGATATAAACTTACATGAGATGTAATTAAGTTGAATAAAATAGATGAAAAGTCTTGAATGAGTAATTTCTAAATTAATACTAATTAACCTAATAATTGTTTATAGACAAATGATATGGAAGCAATATGGATAGTCATAAAGAGAGTGTGACAAAAAATGTGTTTGAAATAGTAATGAAATGATGGTCTATACGTGGATAATAGGAAAATGATTGTAATACTTGTTATAATAATAGGACCCATACAATTATTAACAAGGTCTAAGTTTGAATATTCTTTAAGAAATAACATGTGATATATAATGGCAATGATATGTGACATATGTGATGAAGCTGATATAAAATATATGTGAATGATAGATGACGTAATAATGTGATAGGAAATTATGCTATTGAGATACTTGAAAATTCCTTATGAAACATGGGATGGTAAATGATAAATGACTATGATTATGGAAATGCAATTAGTTTGGGCAATAATATGGTATAAACTTTGATAATGTGAATAATATATTAAAAAGTATGTGATTATGTGATGATATGGTTGTTATTGGAATTATAAATACTATAAGTGATTATATGGAGAAAAGCTCTTGCATGACATGGAATGATACACAATGTCATTAATGATGATGAAATATGTTAATATGAAATTAATGAGATATCCATTGTGAGAATGGAATAATTGAATATCTGAAAGCTCTTTGAGGTTTGATATGAGAATGATAGGATATGGTAGGAAATAATGAATCGGATCCTAGATTTGTACATTTTGAATGGTGGAAGGGCATTAGGCGGGTGCTGAAAGGAAAAGGCTAGCTTTGTACAGGTTATGACTAGAACGAAGTAACAAGGAGGTTTACATTGCTTTTCTTTATTATGTTATTTATTGGAATTATTATTTTGAATACATTGGAATATGATAAAATATAACTTGAATATGTGATATGGTTATTGACAACTTCAAGTTGTGTGAAAAATATGATCTATAACTATTATTCTAAAAAATTCTGAAAGAAGATTTAATGTGATAATATAATGTGATATAAATTCATATGTAGACTAAGTCCTGTGTAATGCTAGAATGTGATATAGTGCTGTGATATAAACATATAATGATTGATAAGAATGACTTGATACCATGAGAAAATCATGGTTCTTTACAGTATGACAATCAAAATGTATTGTAATATTATTCAAGGATTAATTCCCTCGGTCTTTATGATATGAAGGATAACTCTAGCACAAGCTATGCTTTCTAAAGATATAATGTATATGTGTTTAGTTAGATGTTGATGAATTCATAAGTTAAATATAGATTTATCTCACCAAGCCTCAGACTCATTCTTTTGTGGATTATTTTTTTTCAGATTGTTAAGAAATTGCTATTAACCTACCTCTGAAAAGTAAAAATGGTGATAACTTCATGAAAGTCATTGCTAATGTAAATACTACCACAATAGAGAGTCTTTTAGGAGTGTATGTTTATTATGAACTTATTGAGAGCTTGTTGAACGAAAATCTAAACGGGACATGCGCCATGGTTGGTGGTGCCTCTGCACATTATAAAAACATGTTATATATCAATATTTCTTTTTTCATCTATAAGTTTGCTTTATTAACCATTTAAGTATATGAGAGTAAGAAATATTAAATCAAGTATGAGTAGGAATAAATAATAAAGACAGATTAAAGGCTGGTATTTATCAATCGGGAAGCGATATTCACATCGATCATGACTAAGAGTTCTGATTGTGATAGCTCATCTCTTATATAAATGAATATGTATCTCTTATTAGATTATCTTCTTTACACTCATTAAAACTTTGCATGAGAACTGACTTAAGCATCAAGTTATGCCTAACAGATCATTCACTTTGTACTAGTCATTCTATTGTCGGTTGCCACTCTCCTAATCAACATTTCTCAGAAAAAGAGTTTCATTTGGTACCTATTGTGGCTTTCCAAGCCACCTCATATCACGACATTAATGTTCATGTGCTACTCACACTTTATCTCCAGATGGGCATCATGAAAGAGCTTGTGATAAGTATCACTGAGATCAAATGACAAAGGAAGCCCGTAGAATTACCACCAGACTCAAGCAGGTCCGCTAGCTACAGGGGAGTTAGAAGCTCTTCATCATGCAAAAACATAGTCTGCCCTTCCACTACCATCCTCTAATCCTCCAAGCCCTATCCTCATCAAAGTTAACCTAACCACCATCCCTATATCTTATTCCCAGCTTACTTTACCCCCATTACACATCCAAATCACTATAACACTAGCCACACCTAGCACCCCTTCAGCCAAAGCAAATTCTTAACCTTATTGCCCCCTTTGATGAATAACCTTACCAATCTATTGTTAAACCACCATTTCTTCCACCCACAAGCCTTACAAATTCCATCTCCAATTATCTAACCTTTACTAGTTATTGCCATAGCTTTGACAAACATGGCTGATTTCCACCATCATGTGCAAAACCATGTCACATGTACACACAAACCTTATGACCCATTAAACCTAACTATTAACCTTACCTAGAGCTCCAGGCAAGTGTCTTCTTGTAAAAGGAGAACCATCCTTTCTCGATGATAATGATGGCTACTCTTTTGTGTACCCACTTTAAGCCACCGACCAACATTAATCTATACAATGGAATGTAGGATCCTTAGGAGCACTTGGAAGAATTTCAAGCCTCGATGCTATTGTCAGGAGCTCTAGGTGCCATTACACTATAACATTTTTGCCTTTAGGCAATACTAAATCCGACAACATTTAAAAATCGTTGCCTAATACTAGAATAGGCAACAGTTTTTTTAACTGTTACCTTTGTTTCTAATTTT
>JANHAO010027577.1:0-10812 GCA_026873985.1 Saraca asoca | reverse complement strand
ATAGTCTTCTTGAAATTATTACACTAGTTAACTTTTTAAATTCTACTTATGACTATCAACAACTTGCATGAAATTGAAAGCGATACGTCCAAAATTAATTTTTGACATATTTTATTTTTTTGCATAATTTTTTTGTAAGAACATGACATGGTATTTTTTTATATATTTTGTTGAGATTTTTACTTTTTTCCAGATGCTTTTTTTTTTAGAAGTTAAAAAAAGGAACACTCTACTTCAAAACTTTGTATTTTAGGGTTTATTTAATTGACATATATGCTGATTTAGCTAAATATTGCTTGTATAAGCAAAACTCTACATTGCATTTGAACTTATAAACTAGTCTTCTGATATTGAAGAATGAAATAGAGGGAAAAAAGTCAAAGAAAAGAATAAAAGGCACAAGTAATTCAAGATTATACAAATACAACAAATGAAGGTTCACTGCAACTTGTTGACGGTGAAATTTGGTTTTACAAAATTCTTATCAATGGGTGTGTAGTTCTTGAATCCCAAGCTGTTTTCTGGTTTGGAGGATGTGTAGATTGGAGGGTGATGGAGATGGTGAAGAGGAAGAAAGATGGAGGCGTGCACAATCTTTAACGTAGTTTGGCTAAATCCAGGTGGTACCGAACCCTACGTTCACGGTGGAACTTTTATTAATATAAGAAAGGATATTTTTATAGAGCTTTAGCTTACAAGTTTTCTGGCCCTCTCCCCTTCTTCTAACAATGCATTCCTATTTATAGAGGAAGGAATGATTACATATAATGATTACAAGCTACAGTTGTATTGCATCAAGAAATAAATATAAAAGACAATAATACTCCTACAATCCAGCTATTGCAAGCTACTTTCTGTGGGGTGGGCCCCTCTTGTTGGCTGTAGACTAGCATATGTGTATCTAACATCTGATCCCACTTTGTTTAAGTGAAATGTCCATCTTTTCAAGCTGAGATTCTCAGCTTGGGGCCACTATTGCAAATCACTTAGCGAGCTCGATGCTGTCTCTATAGCATAGCGAGCTCGAGCAGGATGGTTAGCTGCTTAGCAAGCTGGTCTCATGATGATCTTGTTATGTCGCTTCCTAACGAGGTGCGAGGTAGTGCTCGTTGGGCGTCTTCAACGAGCTAGGTAACTTAGCCTCTGTTGGGCTTGTGCTTGTCTCATTGTTCAAAGCTGATTTTTACCCATAACATAAGCCCTCCAACTCTCAGTTCGCTTTGCGGACTGGAAGTTGCAATTTTTTTGAGGTTTTGTTTGTATTTCTAGTCAAAGTCCTTGCTTAACTGGATTGTCATTTTAGACTTCTTTTCTATCTTTTCATTCTGCTTCAGACCATGCTTTCTTCTATTCATAATTTTCAGCCATTGTTGTGGCACTACCATTTGCTTTAGGCCGTCAGATTGAGATCTGCCAAATATCTTCTAGATTTTCGGTGGACCAAGCTAGTTGTTTTATACCCTGAGGGTCTTCTTTCTTCTCCTCAGAAGAGTCTAATGGAGGAGTTTGTTAAGCTCCCTATACATTTGGTATCTTGGCTTCTAGTGAAGTTTGTTGAAACATGGATGGCCTGTTGTAGAATGTTTGGAGGCATGGATATCCTGTTGCATGTGGCTTCACCACAAAATCTGTCTTGCGGGCTCCTAGGGAGTCTTGTGTAGATCTTGGATTATCTCCTTCCGGTCCTTCCATGGAATTTAGCTCTGTCAGCTAGACCCTTGGTGCCTTTTTGATTTGCACGGGGTCTGTTCCAAGAGGAACCACTGGCTGGGGATGGGAAGACTATAGGAGTGGAGTTGCTGGTCTTCCTGCTAGTGGGATTTTGCCTCCCTATAGCCGACTTTTCACTTTCTTGCCGGAATGGTAGTATTAGGCTTTCAATCTTTTACCTTTGGCTTCTGTATTGCTTCTTCCTACGATGCAATCTTACCTCGTTAAGGCTTTTTAGTGTATGAGCTCTTCTGTGTAGCTTTTGAAAGTTGTATTGGATGCTTTGTGCACCGCTTGCTTGTACATGTGTGATGATTAATGAAATATTTTTTTGACCAATTGGCCATGTCTTTAACCTTCTGCTGCTCTTTGTTATCTGACCCCTGGCTCATGATGAGTAATAGTCAGGTCGCATGCAAGCTGCACCTAATAAGAGTTCGCATACGAGCTGCGACTTAGTGTCTGCATGTTAGCTATGGATACTTGGTTGCATGAGAGTTGCAACGAGTTTATTTTAGTGTTATCTCATTGTTACGGGTCGGTCATCTCATTATTTGGTTTGAGTGTGTTGTCGAGGTAGACTCTTGGGCCATTTCACCCTCGGTTGTCTTATAGTAGCGAGATGATAGCTTGTTGCTAAGCAAGATCGCATGTCCATGCCACAGCAAACTTGTTGCTTAGTCTTGTAGCAATCTCGTTGCTCAGTGAGGTAGCAATCTTATTGCTCAGTGAGGCAGCTCGTTACTCAATCTTACAGCAATCCTGTTGCTCAACGAGGTAGCAATCTTGTTGCTTAGCCTTGTAATGATCTTGTTGCTCAGCGAGACAACAATCTTATTGCTCAGCCTCACAGCAATCTTGTTAGTCAGTGAGACAGCAATCTTGTTGCTCAGTGGCTGAGGAATTTACACTCTTGGTCCTAGCTTGTAGAATATGATTTGCTCTGGATGTATCAATGGGGTAGGCCTCGTATCGTCTCACCCCTGGATGTATCCTTGTAATGGTGGAGTGAAAACTCATTGTCTGGGTAGTTCTTTTTGGCCAATCGATTACAAATTATATTGATTCAACATAGAACGATTCATACAACTTTGAGATTGTCATTGGTCTTTAAGAAAATGTTACAGGATTAGAATATGGTCCTGATGGAGGGTTCCGGCTCTCGGTCAACAATTCGCTGAACTTGTCGAGTTTGCTATTCTGGCGGCTTTGCCACGTAATCCTATAATCGACCTTTTCTGATGAGGTCTTCAATGGCATCTTTTAGTGCCCAACATTCTGAGGTGGTGTGTCCAACCTCTTTGTGATAGGCACAAAATCTGCTTAGATCTCTGTACTTGGTGGGCACTCTTATTGGTCTGGGCCTTCCAAAGTCTTTGTTGTGCCTCTCCATGACAAAAATTTTATCCTGTGTGTCTGATAGGATTTTGTAGCTTTCAAAGCGACCTCTAGGTCACTGGGGCGCCTTTGCCTTCTTTGCGAGCTGAGGAGTGGGGTTGTGACTGTGACTTTCATCATTCCTCTTTTTGCTTTCAATGGGACCACTGGTGTCCAATTTCTGTTTGGGTTCCTCTGTTTCGAAGGTTTCTTCCCATCTTACTTGTTTGACAATTTGCTCATAGAATTTAGCGAGGTCTCGAGCTAGGGACTTATAGAGGCTTCTGTATAACTTTTTGTCTTTACGAAATCTTGTCAAAATGGCTGTTAGGATACTTTCCTCTGAATGGTTTTCCACGGAGTTAGCTTCATGCTTGATCTGGCTATATAGTCTTTCAGCGGTTCATTCTTATGCTAAAAGATCATTGTGAGATGGCAAGGAGGTGCGAGTTGCCTCGTCAGCGCTCGATATTGATTGATGAATTTCTTTTAGCATTCTTCCAAGCTGCTGATGCTACGAGCTGGGAGGTTTCTGAACCATGCCTAAGGTATTTCAGGTATCGTATTTCAAGCTGAGGGATGGAGCTTTCTGCTCGTTGTGAGCCCCTCAGTCGTTGACTATCACGATCTTCATGAGTTTCCTTCTGAGCTTCTTTACGAAACTGCTAGAGTTGTGCCATGATTTCTTCTTGTTTTTGAGCACCTTAGGCCTGAGCTTGTGCCAATGCTTTAACAGTTTCAGCTAACTCTCTTATCATATTTTTGAGTGCTGGCTACGGTTGGCTAAGCGTTTGTGCTTTTTTAGTCCCAGGGACAGTTGTGGAATGTTGATGAGCCCCCACAATGGGAGTGTCCGCTAGTTGGAGGACTGGAGCAGTTGAAATCTGATTGATTTTTCCTCTTACCATTGTTATTGCAAAAATGGATGTTTCAGGGAAACAGATGCAGAAAATAGATGGGCCCTCCTTCTAGCGCCAAAATGTTGACAGTGAAATTTGGTTTTGCCAAATTCCTGTCAACGGGTATGTAGTTCTTGAACCCCAAGCTATTTTCTGGTTTGGAGGATGTGCAGATTGGAGGATGATGGAGATGGTGAAGAGGAAGAAAGATGGAGGCGTGCACAATCTTTAATGTGGTTCATTTAAATTCGGATGGTATCAGACCCTACGTCCAAGGCAGAACTTTTATTAATATAAGAAAGGAGATTTTTATAAAGCTTTAGCTTACAAGTTTTTCGGCCCTCTCCCTCTCTTCTAACAATGTATTCCTATTTATAGAGGAAGGAAGGGTTACATATAATGATTACAAGCTATAGTTGTGTTACATCAAAAAATAAATATGAAAGACAATAAAACTCCTACAATCTGACCATTGCAGGCTACTTTCTACGGGCTAGACCCCTCTTGTCGACTGTAGACTAACATATGTGTATTTGACATCTGATCTCTCTTTGTTTGAGCGAAATGTTTGTCTTCTCGAGCTGAGATTCTTAGCTCAGGGTCGTTGTAGATCACTTAGTGAGCTCAGTGTTGTCTCTGTAACGTAGTGAGCCTGAGTAGGATAGTTGGCTGCTTAGCGAGCTGATCTCATGATGATCTCGTTATGTCACTTCCTAACGAGGTGTGAGGTAGTGCTCGCTTGGCGTCTTCGGTGAGCTAGGTAACTTAGCCTCTGCTGGGCTCGTGCTTGTCTCATTCTTTAAAGTCGATTTTTATTCATAACACAACTTGATTGTGCTTCTCACCTTTACTATGTTAGATTCTTATAATATATATACACAAGTGCACACAAACACTGGTGAATTAAAAAATTTAACTATGTCAAATATGCAAGCATTTAATAATATTTATATTCTAACTGATAACACCTTTTTAATTAATATTAAAAGAAAAAAAAAAGGAGGGAACTAAACAATTATAGATTATATATTCACCTCCCAAACATAAGTGGAAGCACTGATAATCAATCATAAGCTCAGATTGGACGTTTGACATCAAAGATAATGGCTGAACTAAAATTTTTTAATTAGACATGATACTAGTATTACTATTTGGATAAAAAAAGGGCCTAGTTTTTTACATCTTTAGAAAAAAAAATTATGAGACGAATAGTTTTTTTTAAAAAATGTAATTTTTTTTTCAATATGTCAAAATATCTACTCACATTTCTAGTAGGGTCAATTAATGTAATGTGATCATGAAATGCAATTTGATGCATGCAACCATTATAACTCTTATTTACATTTTTTGTTTAATTAATGATGCATTATTTTTGTGATATGTGATGAAATAGAGTGACCAGTCAAGATAGCTATTGAAACTCTTGAATTCTTATATATGTGCATTGTTTTTTTATTAAAAAAAATTCTGCCAAAAAAATTAGGATGAATGGAAAAATATTTAAATAGGCATTGTTTATGATAGATAATAGAGAGATAGATACAATATATTTACAAATATGACACCATAAAATTTATATTAAAATCATTTATATATGATATATTTTGTGTTTATCTCTCTCTTATTTACCTAAAATTAATGTGATAAATAATGGCCACATAAATAACTAAGTAGCCAATGTAGAATTGGTATCACTATTTGGAATGATCACATCAATATCATTTGTTGCTTTGGTGCAAAAGAAAAGAGCAAGAAATGGTTATGCTAATAAAGAGAAGATCCTACATGTCCCATGCATTGGAATGTGAAAGACTAATGTTCATTTATCTATCAACTTTTTGGAGTTTATTTTTCAAACTTCAATTGTCAAATTTGTCACCAACAATAACTTTTGAAACTTTACCGAAAGGCATCAAATATTGAATTTAATTTTCTTAATTTTTCAAGTGTTAAATATTACATGTTGACATATGATTTTTTGCTTTTATGTAATAAATCGAATATGAAATCAGGTCCATTTGTCCATTTCTAATTGAGTAACACGCTAACATTTGAGAGCATACTAGTTATCAGCCGTAAGTTAAAAAAAAAAAATCAAAAAGAAAAATCAAACACTTATAATAATTCATTTTGCAGTATGATTTTAATGCCAGGAACATTTACACTCTCTCAATTGTGTTGGTGGTTTAAAATAGATTTTTTATCAAAAAATTCTTAATAAATTTTCTTTTTTCTTTTTGGTCATAAAATACATGTGAGAAGCCAGCAAAAACTAACAAAAGAAAGAAAATAAGTCCAAACCCGAAAAAAAAAACCCAATGCTAGGTTATGTTTATTTGAAAGAGGATTTGCTTTCTTTGCTATGTCAAATGGGATATAAATATTCCCCCACTCTCCGATTCCCACTTTCAATTAATTTTCTCCCTTTCACAAAAGCAACTGAGGCCCACCGTAGGTCCCCATTTCTTTGTTACATTCTGTGAATTTGAGAGTGAGAATTAAGGAATAGATATAACAGAACTCTTAAGTGGGCCACTAGCTGCTGAAAATAGTTGAGCAACAACATTAATTATATATAATCACACTCTACAGCATCCGTACGTGTAAATGATAAATCTGTTAATCGAACTCATATCTGATGATCCAATGTCCCTTACTAATGCGATATAAGAGGTTAAAGAGAGAAAGGAAGAGGGGAGGTTAACTTATCTCCACCGAAAATTTTGTTATTAGGTCCAAATTTATTATTTCCATGCGAAACAATAAAAAAGAAAAATAAAGGATGAATATAAGGACCTCTCCTTTTAGAAACAGATTGAACTAATATTTCTACCATCAGTAATTTAGAAAATAAGATTTACATAATAACAGATCCATTGATAATTTAAATATTATATTAAAATTCAATAATAATATAATCACTTATTTGAACTGATAAATAAATAAATAATATTATTTGATATTTAGTAATTTAATTTATAATAAATTGGTTGGTCATGTTATTTCACAATATTATCTTAATTAAAATAAATCAATTAATTAAAAGTTTGATTTAACTTATTTTAAGTTTATTTAATCATGAATTCATGATTTTATTAAGTGTGTTTTGTTTTTACGAGATTCACATTTTTCCTAGGTAGATCTCAAATTATTTGAACATCTTTTTATAGAGTTTTAGGAAGAGCACTTTTCACATCAAGTGAATGGAAATATTTACTAATTTTATTTCATGTATGAAAATTATATATATATATATATTTTAAATAATCTACATGTTTTCTATTATGTCTTGATGTACAAAAAATGTCTAAAATGAATTAAGGATGTAATAGGTGAATTATGAATTATGAATATGACTAAGAAATCTCTAAATTATGAATACGTTAAGATGGTGAATCCATCACTAAATATGCACTTTAATTATTATAAAATTTATTGGAAACTATAAAAAAGAGACACAAAATAACAGCGTCACATGAGTAATTTGGCGAAGCCATAGGTTTCATGTTGGAAAACAAATAAACCAATCCAATTTGTCGTGTGTTTCAGTTTGTTGAAGACGTGGAAAACATGTGAATTGCATTGAAACGGGATCAGCAGTAAGCTTAGCACACGGGGATGTGAGAAAGACCATACCACATGTACCTGCTTTATGACCTGGGCATCTGACGTGTTCTGAAAAACAACCTTAATCATTATTTTATTTCATTTATTTAATTATTTATTATATTATTCATTCAAAATATTATTAATGGCCATATATTTATACAATTATGTTATTTACACCAGGCCTTCACATTGAATTGCTCACCGAATGCATACTATTGTCTCACTTTCTTAACTATTTTCTTTTTCTTCTTGCTAGGATTTTAGCATAAGAGAATTCAAGTATCTACAAACTAGAATAAGAGTAAAAATGCTAATTTTAAAACTATTATATTTTTTCCAAATATATTTGATTTTGACGTATCTTAAGCTGTTTTAACGATTGTTCATTAAATTTATAATAAAACAAGTCCAAATCCACTAAATTAATTTTTTTGTAGCAATGTATGTTGAATAGAAAAATGGTGATTTGGTTGAAGTGACGACAAAAATAATAGAAAGAAAGAAAATGATATAGAAAATATTTTCATCTACTGTGTTTAAATGAAGTGAAAAATGAGAGAAAACAAGATAATAAAATATTTATTATGTTTGCCATTATAAAACAAAGTGAAGAAAGAAAATTGGAAAAAAATACACTTTATTCCTTTAAAGTTTTATTTAGCAACAAATTATCTCCTTAAACTTTAAAAGCCTATCAATTACATTCTTCAACATCAAAGAAGCTATACATTACCCTTAAAGTTTAAAAAAACCATGAAAATATTAATTTTTTGTTAATTTCAACTCTAATTAAACTAATAAATGTGTTGTGTATATTCTGTTGAGAGACTTATCTCTTCACCTATAAGGGGTGAACTTGAATTAAATAATGTCTTATTTTATTACAAAAATATAAGTTTTATGATTTAAGTTTAAAGAATGATTAGAACAAATAATACATTTAGTGCATAGGTACGTTATAGGAAAAGAAATATGCCCTTAATAATGTATATGCAATATTTTTATCAGTTTAAGATTAAAATTAATAGTCAACTAACCTTTTTATAGTTTTTTTTTTGAAACTTTTAGGGGTAATTTGTAACTTTTTTTTTTAAATTTAAATATGTAATTTGTAGATTTTTAAAATTTAAGAGGATAATTTGTCACGCAACAAAATATCAAAGGTGTAAAATGCATTTTATCCAAGAAAATTTTATGTGTAAAAATGACAATTATAACAGTTAAGAACACATCTTTTAAAACTTAATGGCATTTTTGTTAAAGAAATTTATAACCCCTTCTCGCTTGGCTTTCACTCCACATTTGGTGTGAGAAGTCTTTTTTATGCCCATGCATATTTTCATCCCAAATTTCCTTTTCTTCCATTTTCACTTGTTCAATCAAATAAGTGAAAATGTATTCAAACTCGCATTTTTACTCTTGCTTAGAGTGGCGGACACAGAAATTTTAGTTTATGGAGATAATATACATATATAAAATTAAAATTTTAGATTATTAAAAATAAATATTGAATTTAAAGTAAACATTTATTTTTATTTTTGATTTTTCCTTTCAAGTGTCAATGTGTATAATAAGTAAGATTTCAAGCATTTTATTTTTTGTTTCAAGGGAAAATTTTCTCTCTTTATTGAATCTTAAAAAATATGGGGCATTCTTATATAGAACATAGGGAAAATATGTATAATTATAAAATATGTGTGTGTAATTTTCTTTTTCTTTGTGGGATAGTTGCCCCCACTCCTTACAACATAAGTCCGCCACTGCCTGCATAAGTGATTTCCTATTTTCATAACAAAGAAACAAGTGACAAGCATCATGATGTTTTCTTTTGAACTACCAACTTGAAGTGATGTGTTACATAATGTGTTTTATTCATTCTTTTTGAAATATATAATCTGTTTTACGTAAGCAGTTAATAAGTTAATTAATAGTTAATAAGCATTTTATTAATCGCTGGCTATTAGTATGATTCCAATGGCATAAACACATACTCTCTCTCAACTGTTTATGGTGGTTTAAAATAGATTTTTTATTCAAATAATTCTTAATAAATTGTCTTTTTTTTAATCATAAAATACATGTGAAAAGCCAAGAAAGGCTAAGAAAAGAAAGAAAATAAAACCAAGCCTGAAAAAGCAATACAATGCCAGAGTATGGTTTATTTGAAAGAGAATTTTCTTCATAAATCTTCTCATACTTTCCAACTCTCACTTTTAATCTGTTTCCTTTCGCAGAAACAATTGAAGTCCACTGGATCCAATTTCATCATGAAATGATGTGAATTTAAGAGTGAGAATTAAAGAGAAAAATTAACAGAACTCTTAAGTGAACCACTAACTATTGAAAATAATCAAGCAATAATATCAATTACATATAATTTGCCACGATCCATTTTATCCTTAGTCGTATCCAGCATGAAAATACCAGATTGATACCTCCACAAGTCTAATCACTATAAAAAAAATACGTATTTAGCGGCGATTTTTTTTATGTATTTAGCGGCGATTTTAATTGCCGCTTACAACATTCGCGACGATTTTTAAAATCGTTGAAAATTCTTGCGTCGAGAATAATTAACGGCGGTTATATCTGCAGTTAGCGACGGTTTAGGAAACCACTGGAAATGCTGCATAAACGGTGATTTTTTTGAATTTAGCGACGGTTGTGGATAACGACAGTTTTTTCTGACTTTAGCGATAGTTGTATATAGCGGCGATTTTCTCCGAATTTAGCAGCAGTTGTACATAGTGGTGATTTTCTTCGAATTTAACGATGATTTTTCAAAAAAATAATTTTTTTATTTGCTTTTTGCGACAGTTCCATTTGCATTTAGCGATAGTTTCGTAAAATTTTTTTAAAAGAAAATGATTTTTGCGACGATTTATTTTGTATTTAGTGGTGATTTTAGAGAAACTTTTTTTAAAAATTATTTTTAGCAACGATTTTCTCCGCATTTAACGATGATTTTACGAAAAAAAAATTTTAAAAATTATTTTTAACGGAGATTTTGCATTGTATTTAACGGCGATTTTAAAAAAATTTTGAAAAAAATATTTTTTTATGACGATTTTGGCAAAAAAATGTTTTTTTAAAACTATTTTTAACAGTAATTTTAAGTTCCATTTAGCGGCGATTTCAACAGAAATTCTTTTTTAAATACTTTTTAGCAACAATTTTCACTGTAGTTAGCAGTTTTCCAAAAAATCGCTGCTAAATG
>JANHAO010027576.1:0-10816 GCA_026873985.1 Saraca asoca | reverse complement strand
AATTAAAGCTCGTAAACATAATATGATATGATCAAAATTGTTTTCATTATCAAAATAAAAGATAGTCTAGCTGGCTAGGCTAACATAGTCCTTTTAAAATTTTTAAATCATTTTTATATCTCTTAAACGCCACAGTGGTCAAATCAGGTCTAAATGGCCATCTTTCATCAAATTAAAAAAAGAAGTTTTTTATACAGCAAATAGTTCTTCATCTTAACAAGTAAACTTCCACCATGACATGAACTTTATAGAAAAAAGATTAGGCCAAGTCAACAACCACATCAATTCACATGCAAAGCACGAGACTAACTTAAGCACCCATTTTCTCTTAATTTTCATGAAAATTAACTATCATTTTACCCTAAAATTGAATTAATTTAATCCTAAAAAATTAATTTAGTTTTTCTGGAAGCTAACACATATGCACTAAAACCTTCGATTAAGTTGATTTTGAGACCACTATTAGAACATCTTCGATGCTTAGGAGTAGCAAGAGATAGGATTATTGGTCCAAGGAGCCATCTAACTTCACTTTGAGGTATGCTTCTTTTACAATGGTTCCAAATTTTGTTTGGTATTCTAACTTTGTGCTTTTATTGTAACCGTATAAAAGAGTTTGAAAGATTCTTTATTATGGTTTAAAAATAGTGGGAGGGTTCCCATATTATATTTGTTGTTGTTTTAAAATGTTGTTTAATTCCTAGGTACTTACATAATATGTTTAAATTTGCATTATTCAATGTAGTGTGTTCTACTCAATTCAATGGTCCCTAGTAGATTTTGTCTTTTTATGTGCTAGAATTGTGCACCGTAGAATATTTAAATTCATTTTCTAACTAAAACAATGACATTTATAGTTGTGAAATTTCCTTTTAAAATTTGTAATTTTATTTTGAGACTGTAAGGTAACTGACATTAAGCATTTTGACCTAGTTATTTGTCATAGGGGTAAATTTGTTTAACCAACCAAAACATAATTATGTTGGAGGTAGAGTAAAAAGGGTTAACAAGATAGGCCTAGACCAGTTTTATTCATTTGCCCTAGGCCAACTTGTCAACCACTTTAATTATGTCTCGTTCAAAACACTATGGTGGAAGGTGCCCAGATAGACCCTAACTATTGGGAGAGACCAATTAATTGGGAATGGGGATGTGAGAAATTTGATAACAATTGTGAAGGGGCATGCATATGTGGAGGCATTTATAGAGCATCACATAGATTTACTTAAGGTATTGAAAGCAGTTAATAAGGTTTAGAACCACAATACCGAGACTAGTAATGTTAATGATCATGTTGTTAAGGTTAGTGTGGGTGAGAAGGTTAACACTAGTATAGGTGAAGGGTTGACAGAAATGTAGGTGAGTGGTAGATACTATTAATGATATGGTTAAGATTGGGGTACAATATAGAGATAGTTTGGAAGGAGATGATGAATTGGACGAGGATCTTGAAGTGAAAAAGGCAAACGTGACTTTTGATTTAGTCTTTGAAGAAAGTGATTATGGTGATGATTGAAAATAGGATGTTGAACCATAAATAGAATCAAAGCATTGATGAGCTAGTTGTTGGAAAGCACATGGCAAAACATGAACACAAGAACAAAAGAGTAGGGGGTTTGAATTCCCAATTATTACTACAGATTAAGCAGAAATTATAAGAATTAAGGATTTTGGTAATAATATTTTTTTGTTGAGAAAGTATCTATGGCAATGACATTAAAGTCATTGCATGTTGTTGCCAAAATGATTGTTACGTAAAATGATTTTGTTGTCTTAAAATATATCCTATTGCAATAACAAATGCCATTGTGGCATTATCAACTTTGTAGCCAAAGATCTCTGTTTTCATGGGTAATATAGAATTAAAAAAGGATAAAATGCATATAACCCCCTTCTAAGTTGGGTCATGTGTAAATAATCCATTGACATTTAAAAATGTGTTTGTTATCCCCTATACCTTACTTTAGGTGCACTTAACACATTACTGTTAAATTTCCATTGATTACTTTAATACAAGAGTCATGTGAAAAACATGTGACTACTTAAAACTCATCTCTTCTATATAAAATTAGAGAAACATGAACCCTAGGTTTTTAATTCCTAGTTCAAGTTGTTAAACTCACAAATTGGAGGTCAAGACATTTGCTTTTTGCATGTGATGGTTCATTGCAATTTCAAGCAAATGTCTTTCTAAATTTGTGGCATTTTACTCCTATAGTGTTTGTGATTCCTTAATTTGGTTTTCTTAGTTGAATTTATGGGTAGAATGTTTCTTAATTTCTTAATTTCAAGTAAAGATGTTTTTCCAAGAGAAAGAGGAGTATAAAGCATTTGAAAAAAGAGTTTGGTGCCTATAAGGCCCAAGGTTTGTAGTTGTTCTCTCTTGACATGTGTTCTTTTAGTGTTGCTATAAGTCTATTCTTTGACAAACAATGTCTTGACCTATTTTTCATCTTGTTGGGAATAAGATGAATTTAATATTGGGTTATATTTTGTGATTTCATAGCTTTGACTAGGTTTTATATAGTTAGGGTTCATGTTTTATCTAATTTATACCTACTATTAAATCTGGGTTTGCCTCCATATGTTGCCTCTCCATTCAGCTAGCAATACCTAACCATTTTTTTGCCACTTATTGAATGCTCATTCAGCCATGTTGATTAGCAATTGCTCCTTATTTTGCCCACAACTACTTTTTATTTTGCTCGTAGCTCCTCTATTACTAATGGGTCGAGCCTCACAAATTATTCAAACTTTTCTAGCAAACTTAGCATTTTTATCTCTTTTTCTTTTTCCCTTTTTCCTTGGTGTTCCTAGCTATTTTTTAAGCTTCTTTAACATTTTCCTTCTTTTTCCTCCTTCAACTACCATTTCATTAACCCCTCTCCTTCCTTTTCTCATTTCATCACGTTGGAGCTCGCTCCACTGCATATAGTCATTTCCTCTTATGCTTTGGCTAATTCTGGCAATGACGATGCCATAAGGTTGACCATTTTTTATTTTTTCAATTGTATATATTTTGGTTTTAAAAGTCAAACTGTAAATGTTGTTTTTGTTTGAGGTTGTTTTATTTCCATTTTTTCTGAAATCTAATTTTTTGATGGTTTTGTGGGATTTTACTATTATTGCTTTGTCATATTGTTCATAATCATATTATTGCCTTGTTTCATTGTTTGTCAAGTGTAAGACATTGTGATCAATTAATTTGAGGTATCAAGCATGCATTTAGTCTGAATGATTTCTTTTTTTTTTTTTTCACTTTAGTTTACTCTTCAACCAACATTAGCTCATTTGTGTTTGAGGTATCAGTTATGCATTTAGGTTAACCATTTCCTTATTATTTCTTTGTTACACTCTCCTTTGGACATTAGGTGTTTGATTTCTTGTTTATAAGAGCAAAACCCATTATTTCTGGTGATCTTTGTAACTTCTCGATGCTTTTTTTTTTTTAATGTTTGTTCTCCAGTGATAAACTTTGAACTTTTTTTTTTAGTCTTTCCTTATCCTTCTCTTTCTTCTTCTTAATGAAATTATTAGGTTTCATTTTTTTTGTTCTAAAATTGTTTGACAGAAATGTATAGCATTGATATTACAAGTCCTTGATAATGATTTGTACTTTACAAACATAAAATAGGATAAGGACTTAGACTAGAGTTTGCTATTCTTCTAATTTGTTCATTTTAATTTTTGTTTTTTTAAGCAGGTAACATCACAGCTATCTTTTTATCCTTTTTTGGCTTGATTGTTAATATATTTTTAATGATTCACTACAAGAATTTCTTCATTTATTGATGAAACATTACCAATGGACTATCCATTACCAATTGCGGTTTGATCATGAAAAATAAATGAGGTATTTATTTATGAATTAGTGATGGATTTATTGATGGATAAGCGGTGCTCAGTTAGTAAATCCATTTATAAATTGTGAGAAATTTTAGAGCCTTTGGTTGCTAAACTCACTGATGAAATTTAACAATAGATGTATATTTATTTTCAATGTAGCAACAAATTTAGCAATACAATTTTAAAATGTATTACTTGTAAACTTTTTGAAAAACTAACATATATTCTTCATTTTATCAATGGATATATCAATGTTATTTTCTGAAAATCCATCACTAAAATGAAATGCATCGTGTCACTTAGAATTGTTAGTGATGGAATTTTTCGTCATTAAATTCATTGCTATTCTATGATATAAACCAAAACAATGCGATTCTCTTATTTTTGGACATTGCAGTAGAAGTAGGGGTTCACCATTTCTCTCAAAAGAGGTTAGCACTTCATTGCATCACCCAACAGTTACTAACCACTCTTGTACCTTGGTGTTCAATCCCTTGGTGGTGGGTAAAATTTATATTGCGGAAGCTAACTAAGCAGAATTAAGTAGATCTTGCCCTTTGCTCGTTGGAGAATATATATATGCCTTTATTTTAATGAAATCTTTTTTTAGATAAGATATGCAAAGGATTAATAATTAGTAATATGAAATTGGTAGATGTTAGAAAATTAATAACAAAAGCAGTGAAGATATGGAAAAAAAAAATTAAGACACAAATTTTTAAAGTGGTTTAACTTAAATTGAAATAACAATTCAAGTCTACTCTACTTGATCTTTCTCAACCGAAATACCTTTTAAATTGAAACAAAACTATCAGGATTGACAAGCTCCTGAAATGCTAATCTTTACAACAAAAACACAAGAAAGTTTTCGTATAGCTCTTAATCAGATGTTTTCGTAATGAAATTCTTAAAGAAGTTGTATGAAAAATTGTTTATATAGAAATAGCAATTAGGTAGTTACAACTACTGTAACCATTTGTAACAGAATAATTAATTTTTAGTTATTGCATTGAAGTAGCATCAATTACAATCTATTATTTAACTACTCATCAATGAGGTAATCGATGTTTAGTGTGTTGTACAAAGCCTTCGCATTGATTACTACATCAAAGTAGCTATTTTTCCTAACTTTTAGTAAACCTAATTATACTTCATTTATCGATGTGACTTCGATTTCTATATGAGTTGTCACAAGTTCTTCAATGCATCGATGTACGGATCGATTCATGATATAAAAAACTATTTTATAAAATCTTGTTTTTCTTTAAATGATTTTTCTACCTCATTGTTTATTTTAAAAATGTTTGAATCAAAGATCAATTAAGTTTATTTACAAGAGATCCTAAAAATAAAATAGAAAATAAATCCTAAAAAAGTCTTGATTCTCTTGTACCAAAGTTGTATATCTTTGAAACCTGAAAACAAAAGAAAAATAAGCAATGAAGTATGATAAAAATATATCAGATAAAATGATTAGAAAATTGCTTTGCAACATTAAAACTAAGAAATGTGAATGGCTTAAACTAATAAGTCTATCAATCTCTCCATTTTTGATGTTAACAAACAATTTTAGATTGGTTTCAAAGTGAAGAAAAATTTTCTCTAACATATGTTAAAACTTTTACTTTAAGAAATTTTCTCAAAAGTTGTTAAAAGCTCAAAAAGAATTTTTCTCAAAATTGTTAAAAATTCCAAAAGAATTTTTTTTAAATTGTTAAAAACTCCAAAATTAATAAAATCTCCCCCTATTTGAGTGAAGATAATATTTCATAATAGAATCTAAAATTTATGTGTTGACGTCGGATTCTAGTCAGTATTCCAAACTTCGGCCAACGGGGGATTCTTCGAGATCCCGAACCTATTTCAGATTAGTGTGCGTGCCAGATCGATCAACTGAGAAAGCAGAAGAAGAGATAGGGGGAAGGCATAAGATTTTTACGTGGTTCGGCCAAATCCAGATTTACTGGACCTTACGTCCACGGTAGAGAATTTTCTATTGTTGTTGTTCAGAATCATTTTTCCCCTGCCCCCCTCCTGCTAACAATGTCATCTTATTTATAGAGGAAGGATGGGCTCCGATCATTCATTACAAACTACAGTTGTGTTACATCAAATAAATAAGCATAGACGGTGAAAAGACCCCTTTCTGATCGTAGGCTGTGGAAGTAGGTCTTCTCAGGCCCACATGTAGGTTTGCAGCTGTCATTGTATCAGGCGAGACACTTTGTTGTCCCAAGTGAGGGTTTCACAGTTTTGGAGTAGCCGCGAGGGTCGTTGGGGGAACGAACGTGAGTAGGGCGATCGCGGGGTTGATCCCCAGACCTATTGCTTATTGAGTCGTGCCGTCGTTGGAGGATGACCCCTCGAACCATGAGCGAGCGAGCGCTTGTGACTACCATTGCCATTGTTGTTTATGATGAGGTACCTTGAGACTTCCTCGTGGGCTTGTTCTCGGGGAGCCATTTTTCTAGTATACAACATAAGCCCCCCAACTCTCAGTTCGCGCAGCATGCTGGGAGTTTGGAAACTCTTGGCTTTCCTTTCGAGCGCATTCTTTCTGGAACCGTCTTTCCATTTCCCCATGTCTTGCTGTTTTCGAAGCAAAATTTGGGCCCTTTCCCAAGGCCATTAATACGGGTAGTTGAGGGGGAATGAATCTGGACGTGTCAATGGCTTGTCCCAACTCTATTTACGGAGGAGGTCCTTTCTCCTTTGCCTCACAACAAATCATGGATTATCCTGATGGATTATCTTCGAAATTTCGGTCCCCAACTGAGGCGTGTATGGTCTGCTGCATATGTGACTTGGAAGAATCGATTTTCCCGGTGATGTCGAAAAATCTTATATATATGCCGGATTGCGTCCCTCCGACTTTGGCCAGCTGTGCTCCTGAGAGGTCATGGTGTGGTTTTCTTCAGGAGGTGCAGGTGGCCGAGGGTTTAAGAGGTGCAGTACCATCGCTGATTGTGCATTTGAAGGAAAAATATCGGCGTGCTGCCTTTAAAACACAGTCATCCACGGTCGGCCTCCCTTCTTCTTCTTCTCTCTCTCTTTTTCTTTTACTAGTTTGTACTACTAGATTCCCATTGTACTTCTCTTGCTTTGTACTCAGAGCTTTCTGATGTGAATGCACCTTGCTGAGGTCTTTCAATGAATAAAATTATCTTATTTCCATTTTGCACTTGTTTTACTCGACTCGAGCTTACCTACAAAAATAGAGTATAATCATAAACGTTTTTGGCCACAAGTGAACTGTGACTTTGTTTTAACCGCATGAGAGCTACGAATTTGAAAGAGGTGAGCAATCTTGTGCTCGATAGTGCGCATGAGAGCTGCGACTTTATGGCCAATCTTGTGGCCAGGGTGATCTTGTGGTCGGGACGATCTCGTGCCCAAAGGGGTGACCGATCTTGTGGTCGGGCCGATCTCGTGCCCAAGAGGTGTATTTTACAGCGTCCTCTACACCTCAGCGAGCGCAAGACTCAACGAGCGAGATATTTTCAAGCGCCTCCACGCCTCAGCGAGCACGTCTGCCGCGCTGGCCCGTCAGCAAGCCCGCAACTCAACTAACTGGTTGAGTTTAATTCAAAGCATCTCCACGCCCCAACGAGCACGTCTGCTGCGCCGACTAGTCAGTAAGCCACAGCTCCACTGACTAGATGAGTTTATTTCAAAAGCGTCTCCACACCATCAGCGAGCACATAGCTACGCCAGCTAGTTAGCAAGCCCACAGCTCCACTGACTAGGTGAGTTTATTTCAAAAGTGTCTCCACGCCTCAGCGAGCATGCAGCTATGCTGGCTAGTCAGCAAGCCAGCAGCTCCACTGACTAGATGAGTTTATTTCAAAAGTGTCTCCGCGCCTCAGCGAGCACACAGCTACGCTGGCTAGTCAGCAAGCCCGTAGCTCCACTGACTAGATGAGTTTATTTCAAAAGTGTCTCCATGCCATCAGTGAGCACGTAGTTACGCCAGCTAGTCAGCAAGCCCGCAGCTCCACTGACTAGATGAGAACTCATCAATTCCTCTCCGGATTATGTTCCAGGGAGAGATCAAGTAATAAATCAGAGTGCTCTCACCTTTGCCCTTCACGAGGCTTGTGACAGGTTGCCATCGCGTCCTTTATCTGATCAGAAGGAGACCTTGTATTAGTTCACAAATTTAGGCATTGCTACAATTTTACAGATTTCATAGAAGTTAAAAGATAGTCCTGATAGTAGGGGATCGTTCTCGTTCAGTCCTATGGTGCTGGAATCCGTGCTGTTGTTTGGAAGGCCACAAGACGTAGTTGTGTAGGCGTCCCTTCTTGATGAGATCTTCAATAGCGTCTCGTAGTGCCCAGCATTCTGAGGTGACATGCCCAAATTCATCATGGTATGCACAAAACTTTCCCCAATTGATCCTGGATCTATCGGGTGTTTTCAAGGGTAGAGGCCGTCCGAAATCTTCCCTATTCCTCTCTATCGTGAAGATTTTGTCTTGAGCATCCGACAAGATGCTATAAGTACTGTGCCGGGCCTACAACGAGGGTCCCTTACCCCTTCCTTTCTTCGGGGACTGGTGTTCAGGGTTATCACTCCCGCCCCCACCGTTGCCTCTTTTCTTGTTCGACGCTGAACTTTCTGCCTCGGGGCTCCGCAGGCCAAAGTTTTCATCCCACTTGACTTGCTTTGTGGCCCACTTGTAAAACTCTCCCAGGGTGCTCACTGGGTATTTGTACAGGCTTTTAAACAATTTCCCATCCCTGCGGAGTCCCGCGGAGATGGCGGCCAGAATAGCTTCGTCCTAGGTCTTTTCGACATTGTTGACCTCGCGTCTGAAGTGGGTAAGGTAATCCTTGAGCGCCTCCTGCCTGCCCTGGAAGATGGTAGCAAGATGGCATGGGGGTGCAAGCTACCTTCTTAATGCCTGGTACAGGTCAACAAACCTTTGCTGACACTCTCCCCAGCTACCGATATTGTGAGCTGGGAGGCTCTTGAACCACACACGGGGCATTTCTCCCAGAGTAACAGGGAAAACGTGGCACTTGACCAAAGGACTACAAGCCTGAAGGTCCATCTGGATATTGAATGAGTCCAGGTGGTTGCATGGGTCTGTCTCCCTGTCATATAGCGGAATAACAAGGACCTTTAACTTATACTGTAGAGCCTTTCTCATGATCTCCCTAGAAAAAGGGATTTGTTCTTCAGGACGCTCTTGGTCATTTCGGGCCCGAGGGGAGCCCTCTAAGTGCCTGACTCTCTGAAGGAGATCTTCTACCAAGACACCCAAGCCCCCCGGCCCTTGACCAGGGGTCTGGCGGTTCACCCCGTCATGTTGGTTACTTAGGTGACGATACGGCCCCTACTCCTGATTCATTTTGCCGGAGCGCTCTGCTTCGGGAATGATAGGTTCAGCCTGCATATGCACATTCTAGGTCTACGCTTGTGCCAACAGTGAGACCATTTTAGTCAGTTCCCCCATCATATACTCGAGTTTTTCTTGACGCTGGTGCCAAGCCTGCGACCCTTCGATGTCATTAGCAGTAAGGACCGGTTGCACTGGCTCAAGCTAAGGGCAATCAGTGGCTGCTCTTGCCACAGGGGCGGTGGATGAACTTGCAGCCGAAACGTGGCCGTCGAGTGTTTGGCACCTTGCACTGGAGGCCCTGGTAACTCTTCCTTTAGCCATGGAAATGAGGAATCATCTAGAACAGGTGGGAATCCCTACAGACGGTGCCAAAATGTTAACGTCGAATTCTGGTCAGTATTCCAAACTCCGGCCAACGAGGGATTCTTCGGGATCCCGGACCTGTTCCAGATTAGTGTGCGTGCCAGATCGATCAACTGAGAAAGAAGAAGAAGAGATAGGGGGAAGGCATAAGATTTTTATGTGGTTCAGCCAAATCCAGATTTACTGGACCCTACGTCCACGGTAGAGATTTTTCTATTGTCATTGTTCAGAATCATTTTTCCCCCGCCCCTCTCTTGCTAACAATGTCATCCTATTTATAGAGGAAGGATGAGCTCCAATCATTCATTACAAGGTACAGTTGTGTTACATCAAATAAATAAGCATAGATGGTGAAAAGACCCCTTTCTGATCATAGGCTGTGGAAGTAGGTCTTCTCAGGCCGACATGTAGGTTTGCAATTGTCATTGTGTCAGGCGAGACACTTTGTTGTCCCAAGCGAGGGTTTCACAGTTTTGGAGTAGCCGCGAGGGTCGTTGGGGGAACGAGTGTGAGTAGAGCGATCGCGGGGTTGATCCCCGGACCTATTGCTTGCCGAGTCGTGCCGTCGTTGGAGGATGACCCCTCAAACCGTGAGCGAGCGAGCGCTTGTGACTACCATTGTCGTTGTCGTTTATGATGAGGTACCTTGAGACTGCCTCACGGGCTCGTTCTCGGGGAGTCGTTTTTCTAGTATACAACATTATGGAATTCAACTTTTAACTTTTCCAAAAATTTCATATTTCTCCCCCTTTTTGGCACATTAAAAAGTAACAAAAAAAATACCAAAATAAGAAGAAAAAAATAGGGAGTTCTACTCAAGATTTAATCATCAAAGCATCTATCATCATAAGATATCAAACACACATTCAAAAATATCACAGTAAAAAATATACTCAAAACATCATAATATCCAGTAATATCAAGATATTTACAAACAAATCAAAATGTTCAGTAGATATCAAATTATCTAGAAAATATTAAAAATATCCAAGATATATCATAACAATAGAAGAAACAAAAATAACAAATGGGACAATAGGGTCTATGGGAATAAAACTCAAAAACAAAATAAACTATTCAGGAGGGATTTCATTAAGTTTTTGCATCTCAGCATCTTCATCTAGTTGTTGAAGTCCTAGCCTGATTTCTTCAACTTGATCATTAAGTAGATTGTATCTTTTATTCAATTCTTTTTCAATTTTATTAACTTTTTCTTCTAATAAAGACATCCTTTCCTCCATTATATTAAACCATGCATCC
>JANHAO010027575.1:0-10819 GCA_026873985.1 Saraca asoca | reverse complement strand
CCTCCCCTTAAAGTTTATAATGTATAGATATCTCATCAATATTATCTGATGAAGTGGTTTTAGAACAGCTGAAAATTAACATTCTGAAGCCACCATGTAAAGTGTAGCTCAACCAAATAGTTTACATTTTTCCCCTCCCCTTAGAAAATCTTTGTATCGTTGTCATAACATAATTGATCTGGTTTATTTAACGTAGCTTACTATCAATACATTGTATACTAATTCGCCTGATATTTCCATAATTCAGGGTGCTTTACCTAAAAATAACTAAATAAAAGAGGAAGAAATTACCACATGAACTGAGGATGAACGAAACATGTATCATGAATTGCTTCTATCTATAATTTGAATTTCAATAGTACTTAACTTCTGCGAATTATTTTTTTCCACATGGAAGGTGAAGCCAGCAGCCATATTAATGGTGTAAGCAAACTTGAAGGTAAGCTTTACACCATTTTTTTTGCTTTTAAGTCAAGCTTCAAAATAACTTTTTGATAGAGGACAACCTAATCGAGTGCTTTTTTGAAGCTAAAATATTGATTTATTTTCTTGTTTCTTGCAAATTCGCTTAATAAATATTTAAGGTGTCTGTTATAACACAGTATGGGATTCAGATCCTCAAAAGCATCAATATTTGATTCTCCAAGTATATTATATTATAATACTATCCTCGAAATTATTTACCACTAGAAGCTAAGTGGTAAATTATTATGGGGCTCTTTTATTTTTTATATGCTTTCTATTAAAAAATCTTTGTTTGATTTTTTGATTTATCATCTATAATATTTTTCAACCTTTACTATAAAGGAAAACTTTTCTTGACTTTTATATATCAATGCAGCAAAAATTGGCTTTAATGTGTATAAATGCAATGCCTTGTAACTCTTTCCCTCCAAAAATATGTTGCAGGTTCTATGGAAGTTGGATGATTTGATTATTGATTTGGGCATCATTGAAGGATGTGGACCCCTAGAAGTATGGTTGTTTCTCTGATATTTTTTTTGTTTTTTTGATAGGAACAAATGATAGTAACTTCATTGTGTCTAAACTTGGGAGTTTAAACAATGCTTAAATTGGAAACCTTTTGTCGTTACTGACACTTGGTAAAATGATTTTTTTTTTTCGTTAGGATGTACCAGTATTACAGAAATCTACGAACCATTTTAATTTCATACAAAATTTTCATCTTGCAAATTACATGTTTGTTTTTATGAGGTTTTTAATCACAAAATTAAATTTAAAAAAAAAAACTAAAGAATTACTAATAAAAAACAGTTTCTAGTAAAATTTAAAATGCCCATTACAGTGACATTTGTTGCTGTGAAATGGGCCACCAAAAAAAAAAGGAAAGCAGCTAGCTTATGGCAATTAAATATTGCAGCGTCAATCTTTGCTGTCGAATATATGCTATCAACAGCGAGTATACTCGTTGCAATGAGCTTTTGCAGCAAGCTCAACTGCAGCAACTTGCAGGGACAATTTGTCACCGCTAAATGTTACTTACCCCAGCGACCAGACCTTTTGGTGGTGACTTTAGTTCCTGCAAAAGGATAAAGTTCTTGTAGTGCCACTTTATTAATATAGTTTAATGATTGCAGATGAAATGGTTACATACCATGTTCTTTGATGTTTTGAGTGACAAATAATATAGATAAAAACTATGATATTAATGGAATTATTTGGTTTTTAGAAGGAAATTTGAAATTATATTTCTCCCAATCTATAAATTACTAACAAATTGTTATTTATATGTGTTAATTATTGAAAAAATCTAATAAAAAATTTTCAATTACAAATAAAAAATAATTATGATAACTCAATTTTAAACTTTCAAACTATAAAATTCTAATTAAAAATTGAGTGAAATCATAAGGAATTGAGTGAAATCATAACGAGTAGAACAATAATTTAACCTTTATTAAAATATGATTGTTATTTTGTTGAGGCCTTGGCTCTTAGCTTTCTCTTATCAGCGGTTGAAGCACAGAAAAGTAAGCATAACAATGTAAGCCTTTTGACACTAACTCTGCAATGTACTAGAAAACCAATGAAGTCCAGTCTGCATCAAATGCTATGGAGGTCCTACCAAAATGAAATTCTTATATGTTGCTGAACAATTTTTTTTTTCTTTTTGAAAGACAGATTTTTCTTCTACCAAATTAATGGTAAGTTTTGAGGTAAGTGATTTTATATGTGTATGTTATTTTATACATACATACATATATATTATTTAATTTCATTCCTACTTAATTGTATAACTTATTTGATAAGTTAGTATTTTAGTGGCAGAATGAACACCTATTACTGATTTTAGTATATTTTTCTTTGAATCTCTCCAAATTCAAAAATAGATGTAAAAATATCATATCTTTTAATATGTGATAAGATCTAATTTCTTTATAAAAGTATGTGAGAGTAATAGTTGAAGATAGAATGTGAGAATAGGAATACCATTTTTCCTCTATTAAATTTTGTTTAAACTCAAAATATATTACATGTATATATATTTTGGGTAGAAAAAAAAATGTTGATCATAATTTGTTAACTTTTTCGGTTATCATTTTACCTGAGTTTTGAAACATTATCTCAAAGTCAAATTCATTTAATTTTTTTAGGTAATAATTCATAGTTCATACCATATCTATTTATCTTCATTTTGAACATTAAACTTTGATTCTTTTTTCAAGTTGTATTTCAATAGAGAGGAAGAGTATTATACTACAAAATCATCTATTAATATTTTAGATTAAGAGATGGAAAGAGTATTACAATACAAAATCAATATGTGATACTCCACTTTCTAAACAAATTGACTCTGCTACCCGAAATGAGACGGCAAATTTAACCCCATGCTTCATCCAAAGTCAGTTTCACTAATATCAAAACATGTCTCCGAATTTTCACCTGATATTGAAATAATATCCCCCAATATAATACAAAATTTTAACTTTGTAGTCCATATGATGTTTTATCATTGCACACGTAATAACTTTTTGGAGTTTAGTAGTGTGTTTGGATGAAAGTGAATATACCAAGAAAAGGAGAGAGAATGATAATTATTATAAAAGAAAAAGTAGAAAATAATCCTCAATTTCTTTCTCTCTTTCTCATGTTTATTGAAAAATAAATTTTTTAAGTATTTTCATTAATTTAGATACATTTTTTCCGGAAAAGTTTATTAGCTTACACCCTCAAATTCGTTGATTATTTAGTATTTGTTTGATATAATGATTACATTATAAGAAATATCAATGTTTCCCACAAATTTCATTATCAAAAATTAAAAAAAGATCTATTAAAAATTAAAATTTTTGGTGAATTTGAGACGTCAAAATAATACACATCAAAAATTATTTTTCAACAAATTTTTTCAAGAGATTGAAAGGCAAACAAAAATTTAAAAGAAAATTGAAATAATCCACCAGATAAAACAATTTGAATCTTTTTTTTTTGTAAAACATTTGTTGGAAATCTGTTGCAAAATTTGGTCAGATATCTATCGGAAGTGTTTACTTTTTTTTAGAAGTTTGGCATCAAGTATAATTAAATAAAGACATTTAAATTATATTCTAACCGTTTAATTAGCTAATAATTCTAATAATTTTAATATTAACAACACAACTTTTCACTAACTAATACTATCAAATGGATCATCTAATTAGTTAATTCTACTCAATCTTATTTGAAATATTACTAGTTAATCCTAAACCAAAATATAATTCCTAAATCTAATTTCACTTATTATTCTAGCAAAATAATTAATTGCTTCAATAATTAACCAACTAATAATTACTCAAACTTACATCCTAACATAGCAAAAAATGGTGCTATGTAGCAGCGGTTATTTAGAGGCGGTTAGGTTAATTGCCTTTAAATAACCTTTATAACAGTGGTTAGTTTAACCGCCACTATGTTTTAAATTTTTTTTTTACAATTGCTGCGATTAGCATGGTAACTGTCGCTCTGGTTTTTATTTGGCAAACGATGCGTTTGGCATGCAAAAGCAAAATTGCACGCAAAAGAACCAATTTCCCTTTTAGTCTTTCTCCCCCAAAACCCTATGCTCCGCTCCTATGTCCTACTCCTGCTCTACTTTTGCTCGGCTTCTTCTCCTTTTGAGCTGCATAACTTTTGCTTTCTTTTTGATCAGTTTCTATTTTGTTTCTACTTCCATTTTACTTGGCTTCATGCTTCATCCTTACACTACGCTAAGCAAAGTGCTGTCCAGCCATATCGTGGTTCTGCTCCTTCTTCCAGCTCGCAAGGCATATCGATTTGCTGCAAGAAGGCACCCATCTGTAGCCTAGCAGCTTCCTTTCACCCGACTGGGTCACAATCTGCAGGAAGGCACCCATTTGAGGTAGTTTCATGATTTCATTTTGTCTATACTAGATTAAAGTTCTTTAATTTTTTAAAATAGTAGCTATGAGAATGAGATGAAGAAATCACCTATTTAATATATAATAATAGTGTAATAACATAATCAGGCCACTAGTTTCAAGTAAAGGAATATATTCATGAACTAATAAATTGTTTGTGGTATATCAGTAAATAATAATGTAATGACATAATCACATATAGGCTATTGATTAATTCAAGTTTGCTTGTTTCTGGTATATTAGTAAATGATCTGGTCATGAATGATTACATCTTGCTTCTGCATTGCTGTTTGGAAGCAGGGAATGCATTTAGTTTCTACCATTGCAATAAGAGCAGTAAATGATAAGGTTGGTCTTGTTAAGAGTTTGGGATTTTTTTCATTTAGGCTGTTGGTGTTGGAATTTGATTAGGCACATGGATAAGAAGATAATGATGTGAGTCTTGCTAATTGGATTTTGTTAATTGAACATATAAATATGACCCAAAATTCTATATTCTTACAGTGAAATAGCATGCAGAAGTGACTTAGAGTTATTGAATTTGTAAGAAAAAGTAGGAATTAGATTTGGGTTCATAGTTACAATGCTTGCATATGGCTGCAAGAGAAGTCTGATATAGAACTCTTTTAGGATAAAGCATGTGTTCTAATATAGAACTCTTGTTCCAGGCTATTTATGTGATTAACAATGTTATTTAAAAAAAGGACCTAATTACCTCTTTAAAAAGAGTTTCACTTACAAATTTTCAGCTAGCCACCACACCGCAGCACTTGCAACGAAGCAAATACAGAGAAAGGTAGCCAATCTATATGAAGTACCAAAATCTAAAGGATACTATAGAAATTTACAAGTCTGCCACACTTCTTTAATGCAATCAATCAGTAAGTAGCCATCTCTATTTGTGTGTATCAAGGGTTGCTTTCAAACCTCAATAGTAATATTCTATGGCCAACTCTCATCCTTTTCACATTAACCAAAATATCCAATGCAACCATTTATTTTATTAATGCCACCTTCGTAATTCTAACTACACTTAAAAAATGACAAAACCATAACCTTAAATTGTGGAAAGTGACTTTGGGGGGACTCCCTCTCTCCTTGCCTCCTTCTTGGATTATTGCCTCTTGATTACCATTTTGTTTTTCTTTTGTGTCTTGTGGTTTATTAGCTTGTTTGCCTCTGATTCCAAGTGATGAATAGGTGTTATTAACAATGTTACATAAGTTGAAATGTTAGACAACTGATTATGTGATGCAAGACAGATATTCCCCTTTGTTACATTGCTTTAGAACTTACTTAAATAAAAAAAACCTAATAACCTCTTTAAAAAATGTGGGTGTGCGTGTATGTAAATATAAACCCTCGAGTATTTGTAATACTCAAAATTCTATAGCAAAGATAATTAAAAACACAAACCTTGAATTAGGAATTCCATGGCAGATTACTTCATTGACTGATCTGTATAAAAGAGTAGGGCATATTCTCAACAAATGCCAAGACAATAAGAAGAAAAGAATATCTAAACCAAAGAAAAAGTACCAATGTGCAGCAATTTTAATATGTTTATATTATTAAATTTAGGATGAATGTATCTTATGATAAACTTATGATAAACATATTAAATTTGAAACATACTAAATTTAGGATGAATGTATCTTATGATCAACTTATGATAAACATATTAAATCAGAAATAGTATTATCCAAGACATAAACTTAACAAAACAAACAAGAGTGTCATATCCAAAATCATTATAGCCATATGCTACCTTTGTTCACCCAATACATTCTTTATGTAGTCTTTTTCTAGGCCCAAGCTCTCTAATGTGTATTCTTGCACTCTTAATCCAAGTTTACGAACTTCTATACTATCATAGATGAATACAAGAAAATCTATATTTTTCTTCATATATGTTCAAAAACTTACCATAACCAGACATTTTTACTCAATTCTTCCTAAAAAAGCATGCAGTTTGCATATTTAAAGGAAGTATGCCAAAAAAATTGGTGTTATATTTCTATATGAAAACTCGTATGTGGATCTTTCAGCTTATTTTGCCAATGCTAGAGAGAAAGAGTATTGGGGCCATATGACACAATGTTTGAAATCTATGTTTGGAATGAAATTGACTTGTGTTCAAAATTTTTTTTTGACATCTGAAATATGGTTGTATGTTTGGTTCAAATTAAGATACTGGTCCCTCTGGATGGACCAGAACTTTCTGTACAAGTTCCTGCCCACATCATCTTAATTTTGCATTATGTTGTATTACTGAACTTCCTCTATTGTTATGAGATATGTGATGTTGAATGTATAAAGATTTTATTTTTTTAGTAGTTTAAAATTTGTGTAGAGTAAGTTACTCTATTTAAATTGTCTTGATAAGGAAGCCATTATGGCTCCTTTTCTCACCTCTGAAAGTGCATTGTGTGTGTTTTGAAACCATAGATATGGATAAATCATGGATTAGTTTGCCAAGGAAAATAGACAAGTATAAGGAAGGATTGAACAAGTTTCTCAATTTCGCATTTCAATGACAATTTGTCGAAGAGAGAATAATATATCCATGACATAGTTGCAAATTTAAAAAATGGTTGAATAAAGCTAAGGGATACAACCACTTATCTCGAAAGCAATTTCCAATGGAATACAGGAAGTGGGTATGGCATAGAGAATGCAATGAACTTGAAGCATCTTCTAGTAGAGCACACACAGTTGAAACTTGCCAAGAAATAGGCCTCCAACATCCTTTAGAAAACATGATCAAGGATGCATTTGGGTTTGGTTGTATGTACGATGACAATGAGGCTAACTCATTTGATGATAATGCTGGTAATAATGACGATATGCAGGGGCAGACAATGGATAAAGCCACAACCAAGTTTTATGAGTTACTTAATGATGAAAATCAAGAACTCTATGAATGGTGTATGAAGTACTCCAAACTATCTTTTATAATAAAATTGTACCATATCAAGTGCTTGTATAGCATGACAAATAAAGCCATGACAATGATCTTGGAATTATTGAAGGATGCATTCCTGCATGCTAAGATACCTAGTTCTTTGTACGAGACTAAGATAGCCATCACCAGACTCAGTCTTAATTACACTAAGATATATGCTTGTCCAAATGATTGCATGTTGTATTGGGGTAAGGATGAGAATAGGGAAACATGCAAGAGATATCAAACATCCAGATGGAAGGAAATGGTTATTGGTAAGAAGAAGAAACAACCTGTAAAAGTGTGACATTACTTTTCACTAAAACAAAGGTTGTAAAGGTTGTTTATGTCGACTAAGACAGCTGAGCATATAAGTTGGCATGTAATTGCGAATTAAGATGATGGTTAGATGAGGCATCTAAGAGATTTTGAAGCATGGAAGAAGTTTGCTGCAACTTACCCAAAATTTGGTTTAGATCCTCAAAACATTTGCCTAGGTCTAGCCACTAATAGATTCAACCCTTTTGGAACCATGAGTACTAATTACAACATTTGGCTTGTAATTTTGATAGCATACAATTTATCGTCATGGGTGTGTATGAAGCCAACTTCTTTCATTCTCTTGCTGATCATCTGGGTAAACAAATGCCAAGAAATGGCATTGACGTCTACTTGCAATCTCTTATAAAAGAGTTGAAGGAGTTATGGATGGAGGGTGTGGACACCTACGATGTCTCAATGTATGAGATGCTCAAAATATGAGTAGAACTGATGTGGATGATTAGTGATTTCTCAGGGTTTGGTACCTTGTCTGGCTAGAATACGCACATTGGGTTAGCTTGCTTGACTTATAACTTTGATGCAGTTCTACTGCATTTGCCATATAGAAGAAAATGGTGTTTTTTAGGGCATCGCCATTTTCTTGGAGCAAATCATAAGTTTCGGCTAATGAGGCTTCGATTTGATGGAAGTCAAGAGTTTAGAAACTCTCTGGAAGCATTGTTAGGCATAGAAATCTCCAGACAAGTCAAGAACATCAACATTACATTTAGGAAGCTAGTACAAGGGGATGCTAAGGGGAAGCGAGCTCGTAGAAATAATGATGAGGTTGACATGCAACAATGGAAGAAGAAGTCTATATTCTTCCAACTTCCATATTGGGAGACTAATATGTTGCATCACAGTCTTGATATCATGCACATCAAGAAAAATGTATGTGACAATCTCATCTACACACTATTGAATGAGACCAGGAGGAGAAAAGACCATCTCAATGCTCAGAAAGACCTTCAAGCAATGGGTATAAGAAGGGACTTGTGGCCTAATGATAAAGGAAAATACGAACTAGCTCTTTATATAATGACAAGCACAATGAAGGATGCATTCTTAAGAGGATTGAAGAATATGAAGATGACCGATGGATATTCAAGTAACATTTCTAGGTGTATCAACTTAAAACAATACAAGTTTTTTAGGTTGAAAAGCCTTGATTGTCATGTACTTATAGAGCAATTACTACCCCTTGCAATATGTAATGTGTTGCTAGACCAATTGACTGTAGCGTTGGTTGAGTTCAGCTCATTTTTCAAACAAATATACAGTAAAACCTTCAACCTTGCTGACCTTGAGAATGTCCAACATCAAATAGTTCTTACACTTTGTCATTTGGAGATGTTATTCCCCCTATCATTCTTCATTTTTATGGTTCATTTGTGCATTCATCTAGGTAATGAACTTCGTTTGGGAGGCCTAGTATAATATCGATAAATGTACCCTATTGAGAGGTAATTGTTAATTTTGTCCATTTAATTATGACCTATAAGTGAACTTGTTTTCTTTCCTTATGACATTTTCCTTTATGTAGATATTTGGGACATATAAAGTCTTACGTTTGCAATAGGGCTCAACCAGAAGGTTCCATTGTTGAAGGGTACATATTCGAAGAGTGTTTTACATTTTGTTCAAGATATTTCCAAGGAATTGAGATGAGGTTCAATCAACCAAGACGCATGAATGATGAACTGAACGATATTCAATGTGATGACCTAAACCCTAATATCTTTCCTAGTATAAGTAGACCAGTGGGTAGTGGCTCTAATTTCATGCTAACATATATGGAGATGAGACAGGCACATTAATATGTTCTATTCAATTACAAAGAGGTTGATCCATTTATGGAGTAAGTATTCATATTAATATCCATATTAAAATATATATTTCATCATATTTATGGAGCAAGTATTCATATATATATGTTGTTCATTATACAGAATTTAAGCTATATATTAAAAGAAAAATAAGAAGCTAAACACATTCCTTTGCTGAGTTGCAAAAGATAGTCAGCAAAGATTTTGCAAATTGGTTCTCTAGACGGGTGAGAGTTAAAAGATATTTAATTTAGAATTCAATTTTGTAGGTAAAACTTGGGAAGATAATTTTCTTGCTATAGGTTTTCATGGATGACGTGGTTGGCATCGTGTCAAATGATCTAAAGCAACTGGCTCAAGGACCTCTACCAAATGCTAAAAGGTTCTCAGCCTTCAATGTTAATGGATATAAGTTTCAGACAGTGGCTTAAGAAAATGGATTGAGAACCCAAAATTCTGGAGTTTTCATAACTTCTACAACCAATTGTGTGTCTAGCCATCAAGATGTCAATGGACAAGATGCTATTTTTCAATATTATGGGAAGCTAGTAGATATAATTAAGCTCAATTACTATGGAAGATATGTCACCCTCTTTAAATGTATAAGGGCTAACACCACTAATGATATAGGTTTCAGAAAGGATGCTTAGGGCTTTCATATAGTAAATTTCAATAGATTGATTCATACTGATGAATGAGAAAAGCATGAGCCTTTCATATATGCATCACAAGCTCAAATGGTTTATATTATAGAGGATCATATATCTCTAGAGTGAATGTTGTTGTTCATCTCAGGCCAAGAGACTTATATGACATGGGTGAATTTGAGGATGATGATATGTGTGAGCATGAACCATTTACTAAACAAGAGTTGAGCAAATTTTTTGAGAATGATGATGGGAATATTTAGTTGGCAAGGGAAGAGGAAGATGATCATATGGAAGGCCTTATTATAGTATCCAATGTCAAGGAAGATAAGGATGCGTTAGAATAACCTTATTTGAAAATGCTATTTTTTTGTGTGGTTTTTCTTAATTTTGAAATGCTTAGATTCACAATTTGTAAGTTTTCATTAATCATGATTTGTCTTAAGATGGAAAGACTTAATTTGAGAATCTAAATGTATATTTGCATTATTTGTGATTTCTCTCTATGTGACTTGTTAGCCTAGCCAGCTAGACTATCTTTTGCTTTGATGATGAAAACAATTTTGATCATATCATATTGTGTTTATGTGCTTTAATTGTTTGTTGAGTATATGCAAGTTCAAAGTTCATCAAGATTCTACAAGAGATCTACATTAGTATTAAGATTTTATTTTGATTTTTATAGGATCTTTTGTAAGTGAA
>JANHAO010027574.1:0-10862 GCA_026873985.1 Saraca asoca | reverse complement strand
CAAGTATCAGATCTCGACTAGTGTCATTTTGGTACAGAAGTTTATATCATTGACAATCACCTTCACAATCCCATAACCCCTTATATAATTGATTGAATGAATTAACTTCTCACCATAGGCTTCATCTTATTCATGCATAAATCATAAATATGATCACACTATGCAATATAAGATGAATAATCAACCTTTATTATCCAAATCCACAGTTCGCTTAGTCATAGATGCAATAGAGCCCAATCAAATTGACTCTAGGGCACCTATATTCGACTAACATGTGATACATTGAAGCCTCAAACCAACGGATCTTGGAGTGGATTGTTCGGCCAAGTTGGGTTTCTCTTCTAAATTTTTTTTGAAATTTTCTCCCTCTTGGACCGGACAAATCCTTCACTCTTCTAGGTCGTGGATGTGATCGACAAGCTGTTTGGATTTTACCAGCATGTCATCAACGTATACCTCCATGGTCCTGCCAATCTACTCTTGAAATATCATGTTTACTAATCATTGGTAGGTTGCCCCCACATTTTTAAGCTTGAAAAGCATTACCTTATAATACTATAACCCGTGATTAGTAATAAATAAGGTATGCTCTTCATCCTGCATGGTCATTAAAATTTGATTGTACCCTGAATAGGCATCCATGGAGCTGAGGAGTTTATGCCCCACTGTTATATCTACAAGCTGGTCTATTCTCGACAAAGGAAAACTATCTTTGGGGCATGCCTTATTAAGGTCAATAAAATCAATACATGTCCTCCACTTCCCATTCTTTTTTTTATGAGGACAGGATTGGCCACCAAGTGGGGTAATGCACTTCTCAAATGAAATTATTCACTAAGAGCCTATCCACCTCTTCCTTCAATATCACATAACGCTCGGTAATCATCGGTCTTCTCTTTTGGCAAACTGGTTTAACTGGGGGATCGATATTTAGTTTATGGGACATAACATTCAGATCGATACCCACCATGTCTTCATGGTTCCAAGCAAAAACGTCAACATTTGCCTTGAGAAATTCCATCAGTTGTGCTTTCATATTAGGTGGTAGGCATTTCCCTAACTCGAGGCGTCTTTCTTTGTCCGCCTCGCTTACTCGCACATTCTCAAGCTTTTCAACTGCTCCAATGGCTTGCTCAGTGTCCACCTCTCGAGGGTCAAGGTTATGGCTGAACCTTTTTGCATTTATTGCCCAGGATTCTCCCCCGAACACCACATTCACCTTCTTTCCTTGGACTTCAAGTTTAACTGCATCCTTATAGCAGCATTGGGCTACCTGTTGCTCCCCTCGCACACATCCAACTCCGTTCGAGATTAAGAAGTTAATGGTTAATATCCTGATTGACGTCACCATTTCAAAATTATTCATGGCGGGTCACCCCAGCACCACATTGTAGGCCAAGGGACAATCTATAATCAGAAAGTTTGCCATGATGGTCATTGCTAGTCGAGGTCCCCTAGAGTGAGTGGGAGTCTGATTCGTCCCACAGAGTAGGGGTGTTAAATGGGCTGGAGGTCCGCGGGCCAAATGGGCCGGACTGCGGGTTGGAGCGGACCGGATCATAGCCAAAATAGCCTATTTGAAAATGGGCCCAAACGGATCAGGTCTGGTGGACTGCAGTCAAAGCGGACTGAGTTCGCACGGACACGGGCCGATCCTTGGGCCCAATGCTGGCTGGCTGAGAGACTGGGCCAAGCAAGCAAAAGTAGTCCACCAAGGCACACCAGCCTGTCCATCTCACTCTCTCCTTCCCTGGAGCGTGAGTTTGTGACCCACCTAGCCTTTGACTCCCTCTGCGGCTCTGCCTGACGTGATTGCAGACTGCATGTGCTTTGCATGATGTGATGTCTGCATGCAGAGGGTGTAATGCTGGGGTGCGTCTGCGTGTGCCGTGTGTGAGTGTGAGTGTGACTGAATTCTGAAACTTAATCTCTGATATTATCTTCTTAAGTCTCAACTCAAGTAAAAACAATTAATTAAACAAATTACAAAATTCACTAACACAATATGCCAATAACACCAAGTCAGTAGTCACTAACACACAAAGACAACACACACACGGACCAAACACTGAAAGCCTGAAACACACAAAGACACACACACGATACACGAACTGGACCATAGTAGCATCATATATATATATAAAAAATGGGCTAGCCCGCGGACCTGTCTGGTTCATGTACGGGCCGGACCGGACTGATAGTCTATGGGCCCATTTTGATGTGGGCCTAAACGGGTTAGGCCCGTTTAGGCCCAGTCTGTATGGATCTGAATTTGGTCCGGTCCAGCCCGTCCGTTTATCACCCCTACCACGGAGAGTATCCTATCTCCTATAAAACCATAAAGGGGCTCGGTTGAAGGATCTAGCTGACTCATGCTCACACCCATCTAGTCAAAGCATCCTTTGTACATCACATTCTCCCAATATCAACCATTATCCTTCTCACCTCAGCTTTGCAAATTCTCACTTAGATCACAATCGGATCATTGTGAGGGTAATGAACTCCTTTTACATCCTCCTTCGAGAATGAGATGTTGTCTAAAGCTACTTTAGCCTTCTTGGTGAGTCTTTCACATTCCACATGACTCGCTAGAAGGACAAGACCTGCCATTCACACATAGCGGTTGTGTGATCAGTTCGAAGTGCTTGCAATGTGAGGTCCACCATGTATGGTGAAGAGGTCCTCATGGAGGGTGCTTCTCGCGTTCCAGAGTTTGGTGATGTTGTGGCGTAGGCTACTGGGGACATAAGGATTGCTGCCCCGAGGATCTCACCACATAGTCTCTTAGGTGGCCTCTCTTAATGAGGTCCTCAATGGCATCCTTCAACACCCAGTAATCCGACATGTTGTTGTCGACTTTGCTATGATAGGTATAGAATTTATTGCAGTTCCTCTTCTCAATAGGGACCCTTAGGGGCTTGGGCCTGCCAAAATCTTCATTATCCCTCTCAGTCACGTAGATCCTGTTTGGAGTATCTGACAAGACGATATGTGTATCGTAGTGACTTCAAGGTTGAAATTGTTCATTCTGAGCCTTCTTCATGGTTTGGCCTCCAAAGCCACCTTTTGGCCTTCTTTGTTGCTCCCACCTCTACTTCTCTTCTTACCTCTGTTGGAGGTGCCTGCCTCATCCTTCTTGTTTGACTTTTTTGGACTAAAGGTTTCTTTCCATCCAATCTCCTTGGTGGCTTGCTCATGGAACTCACCTAGGCTCTTGACGGGGGACTTATATATGTCCTCATATAGTTTTCCATCTTTTTGGAGTCCGGTTGAGATTTCCATGAGGATACTCTCATTCGACGGGTTTTCTATATTGTTGACCTCTTGTCAGAACCTGGTGATCTAGCCTTTGAGTGACTCATCTTTCCACTGAAAGACTGTCATTAAGTCGTAGCATGGGGTAAGCTGCTTCTTTAATGCCCTATACTAGTTAAGAAACTTCATTCGATATTCCTTCCAACTCCTTATGCTGCAAGTTGGGAGACTTTTGAACCACGTCTGTGGTAGCTTTCCGAGTGTGGTGGGGAAGACTTGGCACTTCACTAGTGGGTTGGAAGTTTGTAGATCCATCTGGACATTAAAAGTGACCAAATGGTTGTAGGGATCACCGTCCCCATTGTATAGGGGAATGTTTGGGATCTTGAACCTACAAGGAAGGGGCTCTATCTCGATTATGCTGGAGACCAGAGTCCTCTCTTCGTGGGATTCTCGGTTACTTTAGGGTACAGAGTTCTTCTTTAGTTGCTCCATCCTCTGGAGTAGTTCTTCGATCATAGGGTCTCGGTGCTTAGACTGGTGCCTGGAAGTCCTCTGGCTCCTTTCGTCTCACTTATTATGAGAATGTTGGTAAGAGGTTGTGTGCCCCTTATTGTGCTCGTGACTAGATAAATCGTGGTTTGTGTCTTGCTCGCAATCAATTTTGTGTGAGCTCTGTGTGAGCTTCCACCTTGTTGGTCATCTTCCTTGTCCTTTCAAACTCGGTGGACTTTGGACCTTAACTGTGAGTTAGATGAGTGAAGCAAATTAGCTTGCTCTTCATGTTGAGGCTCTCTTTGATGTCATCCACCCTCGGGCGTAACAACTTCACCTTGTCTGGGTGCACCTTAGGTGTGCGCCTGGGCCAACACTCTAACCATGTTAGCTAACTCCTTCATGGTGTTCTCAAGTGTCTCTTGACGCTGGTCAAGTGCTTCTTGGCATTGTTGCCAAGTTTAAGCTCATTAGCCCCCGGAGCTGTGAGTTGGTGCGGGATGAAGGAGGCCGTGCTAGTATTGGCACTAGCCATGGGCAGCTGTGTTTGGCTTCTATGTTTGACCTTCAGGTTGGTCAGTAGTGATTTTTGTACTCCTGGTGGCCTTTCCTCTCACCATTATGCTTAAAATAGCTTAAGATAGCTTATCAAAGATAAGAAACAAAGAGTGTGTAGTGGAGGCCCTCCTTCTAGTGCCAAAATGTTGACACCAAAATCTAGTCAATAGGTTTGTGTTCAATACCACCCCTAATTTCAAGTTGAATATGGCAAAAAGCAGGAAAGAAAGATAATGAAAGAGAAGAAAGACAACAAACACCAGAAGTTTATCGTGGTTCGGCTAAAGCCAAGTTGGCCCCTACGTCCACGGTGATTTTTATTATTAACTGATGATTGTTTTTTGAATACAATGGAAGTGTTCTCTCATAGTGTATAGTGCTCTCTCTATACTCCAATAGAGTTTCTACATACAAGTTCTTCCTCTCCCCTTTACAATGACCACCCCTTCTTATTTATAGAAGGGGAAGGGTTACAAATGTAAATTTACAAGTAGCAAAATAATTATTTTCGTCACACCATGCATTTAATGCTTGGCATCTGGTAATTAATGCTGGACAAATCATTGTCAGACTTTTAAGGGGTTGATGTGTCGATTTAGAGGTTAAGCTATCAGTTGGAGACGTATGCCTTGGATTGCTGACTAGATTTCATACATGTGTCTAGCTCACTAGCCTCGTGACCTGGTGTTGTGCTGGTGGGTGAGCTAGGTGCTTTGGCTGGCCTCACTGTGCTTGCTTGGCTACTCTTCATGAGGTTGGTCAGAGGGATGCCTTTTTCATTGATGAGTGGAAGGTCTCCTTAGCGAGCTTTGTTCTTGGCTGCATCGCTCATTGCCTTCAGCTTGCACCTGATGGCCTGGTGTCCTCACTTAGCAATCTCGATCCTTTAATTTGGGCCTCCTCTCGATAGGTTATGCCTCTTATTGGACTTCGGCCGACCTAAACTATACTTTCTGAAAAATGCCCATAACACCTTAGAGGTGAGTCTCTAAATACTACATAATTGTTTATGGAAATAACATGGGAAATGGTTATTTGGTTGAGTTATGGATATATATTTCTAATTTTTATTGTGTGATGAATTTATATGTTTGGTATATATTTATCTCATTGAGCCCTAGACTCATTATTTTGTAGATTATTTTTCAAATACTCAAGATATAGTTGCCAATCCCATAACAGACGAGTAAAATGGATAAAGATTCAATGGAAATTTTAGTTGATACATTCACTACTATGGTTAATAGTCCCCTAGGCATGTATGAGGTTAAAATTCATTATATAATAATCTTAAATCTAGCTAGCAATGAGGTATTGTGTGAAGTAGAGATTATTCTTCTACAGCCCCCTAATGCACTCTTGATGATGGCTATAGGTTGGTTTGATCCTTAGGAGATCTACCATCTTTTTTCTTTTGCTCATTTTTTTATCTTTTAAAATGTACATGGTATAGTCATCAAGTCCTCAAGGATAGAGTTGGTCTAACTTGTACTTTTGATCTATATAAATTTTAGGTTAAACTAACTTTATTTTGTATTTCCTAAAGGAACTTAAGGTGTTGTAGAAAGATGTTTGTGAAGCTAGCTAAGGAGATATAGTTGCATTTTGAGGAAGTTGTAAAAAATTTGAATACTGATGAAAAAAAAAGGGCATGTGCCTTAATGGGTAGTGTCTTTATACATTATGTAAGCTTAAATCTGTATATATATATATATATATATGTATATTAGTGGTTTGCAAATCCACAAGTTCCTTTCCCTTTCTTATCAAATCAATTTGAATCACTTGAATGTTAATGAAATTAAATGAACTATGGACATATTGAAATGATAGAATCTGATTAAAGACTGATGATTATTAATAAGAATATTAATATTCACACTAGTTATAGCCAAAGTTCGAGGGTCATGACAAGATTGTATATAATCAATTATACTAATAATCAATTATTTCATGGTTATACCAAACAAGCCTTTAATACTTTACTATGTTTGGATAAGGATTTGAAGTAAGGTTTGAGTAATTGAACTCGTGGAGAAGATTTAGTGTATGAGTGGGCTTGATAAGAAAGTAACTTATTTTGGCAAGATTTAGAACCCACTAAGTTGTAGTTCTAGCCTAAATCACCACTTCAGATGGCTACTCCTAAGATACAGAAACAAAGGATGAAAATTTTCTTTCAAAGCTCAGTATATTAATCTCATATTCTGTATTGAAAATTGAACGCATTACAACAAGAATTGTAGTCCTATTTATACTAAAAATAGAGAATTAAAATACATTGAAATTGAAGCAAATTGGTCAATTGATGGTGAGCTATGGTGCAAAGGAGGTTGGGTAGTGACTAGCAATAACTAGGGCTTAGTGGCTTCATGAAAGGCAGTGTAGCAGAGGCTAGCAAGTGAGGATCAAGATTTGATTGAGAGACTTTAATATGTTTTCGAGTTTGGCTGAGAGGGTACTACATAAAATGAATTCAAAATTGATTTAATATTTATAGTTTCACGCTTTGAATTGATTCATGAATCGATTCAAAGAACAAAAATTTATGTGCGAATCGATTCGAGTTTGAATTTGCTCATCAGGTTTCATATGAGAATCAATGCTAGAATCAATTCATGTTTGAATTGTTCATAGGATTCTTATGGAAATTGATTCTGGAATAGATTCATCCAAGTTTTTAGAAATTTTTTAGTTTTCTTGAAACATCAAAAATTATTGTGAATTAAGTTAGGAATCAATTCATAGTGTATATTTTTTAGAGGTGAATCGATTCTTGAATGGATTTAGAAATTCAAATAAATCTTGAAAAAATTTGAATCGATTATTAAATTGATTCAGGAAGTCCTAAACTCAGTTTTAATAAAATTTTGTTTTGTGAATGTTTTCCTAACCCATTTACCATCCAACAAACTGCTCAATACCATTAAGAACTCAAATCTTTCACATTATGTACCTGCAAAACAATCTTAGCAAAATCTTTGATACCTAAGTTAATAATTGCAATGTACAAAAAATAATTAAGCATAAAAGATAAAAGATATCAAAGTTTACTAAAATTGGGGGATTTAACATTTTTAGACTTATGCGAGTGCAACTATTGTCTGTCATCATGAGTTGCTGCTATTCTTGCAAAACAAAATTTGTATTTGCTTTGCTGGTACCCAATTAGTTTTAGGTCCAGTTTTGTTAGTAATCGTAACAAAGTTTGTTTTAGAAATTAATGCCTTAGATAACCAAACTAACATTTCATTTGGCTTTAACTCATAGGTATCATTTCTATATGGACAATGTTTAATCTGGTGCCCCTCATGATTGCAATAAAAACAAATAATATGTCTATGATTTCTTTTTGACCTCTTCTTCTTTGTTATCTATATCCTAAGCCTGTCTTACTATAAAAGTCTTTTTGATCATTCAAAATGATATTGAGTTTCATTTTGCTACTTGTAAAGCTTTGTATTGTTTTTGTCAAGCTATCTATCTTAGATTTATATCCTGGACATTGATCACATGCTTTACTCTTACTCAATAGTTTTTCTGCTAGGATATTCAAATCATTATTTTTATTTTCAAATTTACTGATTTTCTTAAGCAAGTTTTCTTTTTCTGCTCTAGCCTGCTTTAATTCATTTTTGGCTTTTCATACAATTCAATGCATACATCATTAATTTCTTCATCACTTCCATCATCATCAGAAGAATTATACTTATCATAAGATTAGGTTCATCTTTAGAGTAAAAGATAAACTCATTACCAAATACCTCACTGTCATTATCCAGTTTAGCCATAAGATAGAGAAGTGCTTTTTCTTCTTTCTTTTCATCTTTTGAATCAATTTGCTCATCTTCCCATATAGCTAGATCAACTTTCTTGTAGGACAATTTTCTTTTTCTCTTTTCATTCTCTAGCTATCTTTTTAGGTAGACTGGGTAATCTAGTTTAATGTGTCCATGCTTTTTGCATTCAAAACAGGTAAGTGTAGTGCTAACACCAGAGTTTCCTTGATCAGTTTTGTTCTAATTCCTCCTTTGTGGTACTATTTTCCTCTTTTCTCTACTCCTCTTTTCTTTAAAAATTCTTTGCAACTTTTTGCTTAGCAATGTCATATCTTCTTTTTAATTTGTATATGCATCACTTTCTGATTCTTCTTCTTTATCAAATATTTTTGTAACTTTGAATGCCAGATTTTTCTTCTTTTTGTCAATACCATTTTTCTAATCTCTCTTCAACTCTAGTTCATGCTCTTCCAGATTCCTATAGAGCTCTTAAATTGTTAGCATCCCCATCTTTAGTGATTTTTTTATGGCTGTCACCTTGGGTTGCCATTCTTTAGTAAGAGATCTTAGAACTTTATGCACTAAATTTGCATTTTCAAATTTTCTTCCAAGCAACATCAAATGGTTAGTTATGGCAATGAATCTTTGAATGAGATCTTTAATTGATTCTCCTTCCTCCATCTTAAACACTTCATATTTAGAAACTAACACATGCACTTTAGATGCCTTAGCCTGTGTAGTTTCTACATGTGCTACTTCTAAAGTATCCCAAAACTGTTTAGCAGTAATACAGTTTGAAATTCTCTCATATTCATTAGGGGACAAAGAGTTGAAAATGATCTATTTGACCTTAGAGATAAGGAGGTGTCTTTTCCTCTCCATTTTAATCCATAGTGACTTAGCTTTGGGTTGTAAAATCCTATTTATCAATGTTTGTAGTGGATCATATCCATCGTCTATAATTTCTCACATGTCTATATCAGTTACTTTAATAAAGTCTCTAATTTTCTGCTTTCAGTTAGTATAGTGATGTCCATTAGAACCAGTGAGTTTATATAAAGAAAGACATTTAAGGTAACAATATGAAACTAGAATCCATTTTCTCTTTGAAAATAAGAGAGTATCAAGAGCTAGAAACTTTGATACCTACTGTGTTAGTTTGCTCGGTCCAAGCTTAGTCGAAAATTCAAAATTTTTCAAAAAAGGCTGAACAAACCCACTTTGGATCCCATTGGTTTGAGGTTATACAGCAGCATAAAACATAAATCAGAGTAAGAAGAGAGCTAAACTAACCTTTAGTTTAGCTCAACGTAGTGGAATCGATCGAAGGAGCTCATCACCAAGTAGTCCAAATGTCCTGCCTCCACCAGTGATCCACACCAGAAAATGCCCTCCAACGGTCGCTACAACTCCACTCTAGGTGCTAGCAAGTTGTGGAGCTGGATTGGACCAAGAAATCAGCGTGGGGAGTACCAAAACTTTTCTAGTTTCTCTCTTCCCTTTTGGTTCGGTCTTACCGACACCATAGCCTCTATTTCTCTGCATTCCAAATGCAAAATATCAAAAGGAGGAGGAAGCTGAAATGGTGTCGTTTTGGCCAGCCCTCAAATGGCTAAAACGACGTCATATTAGGCTACTGGAAAATAATTTTTCATTTTTATAAATCAGCCTCTGCAGTTTCAATAAACTATATTTTAGCCCCAGTAATTTCAATAAATTACATTTTGATCCCTAAAAACTATTTTCAGTCTCAACAATTTCTGTCGTTTTGCGATTTGGTCCCTGGATATAAAATATATCCAAACTTTGGCCATATCATTTTCTATTATGCGTGTGACCCAGTAGGCCCTCAAAATATTGGCAAAAGACTAAAATGCCCTTCAAATCATTTGAAGCCATATTAATTTCTCCAAATTAATCACTTGAACTTTAAGCTATAAGCAGACTCTAGCAAGCCATTATAGCTACACAAATTTTGGTAGGAGTCAATAAGGTGACAAGCCTATCTGTGAATGTCTCAATGCATGATACAATCCCTCCATTACCAATATCCAGATTAGTCAAAGGTATAGATGATAGTCAACCTCTATAACTAATCATAGTTTCTCAACATCATGAATTATTTGACTCAAACGAATCCGAGCACTCAAATCCCTATTTGAGTCTTGATTCTATCTTGCGCAAGGATTTTCGAATCAAACCAATTTGTTGAGTGGCCATTAGATATCAACTCTAAAGAGTGGTAATGAATCCTATCTTGATTAGGTAATGCCTAACTACATTTCCAGAAATGCCCAACATAAGCCTTTATAGTTTCCTCATGATTAGAGTCACGTTTGACTTAGTCAAAGCATAACCTTCCATGTAAAAGACATCCCATAATATCAAGTCAAAGGATCAGTCATGCGATCACAACTGGATATTAACTAATGACGTAGCTCCATATAGTATTTCTAAATGGGTCAAACAAGATCATAATTGTCAGTTATGTTTCTCCAAACTAACTGAGTCATGTCCACGTGTATATTTAGATGTAACTCACTTACATCTCAGCCTGTGGGGTCAGCTACTCATTAAATGAGAAATACCATATCTAGTCTTAACAGATCTTAATAATGCCCAGTTATTAGATCTCAACTAGTGTCATTTTGGTGCAGAAGTTAACTATTAATAATCATCCTCATAATCTTATAACCCTTTTACAGGATTGATTAAATGAACTTCTCACCATGGACTTCATCTTAATTATGCAATGAACATGACATGCAATATAAG
>JANHAO010027573.1:0-10813 GCA_026873985.1 Saraca asoca | reverse complement strand
TATTTTTTATAAAAATAAAATAGAGTATTTATTATTTTATAATTATTAATATGAAATAATATTCTTTTATAAATTAAAAAATAATAAAAAAAGTATTTATTTTTATAACACGCCTACGTGAAGCTTGGGGCGTAAAAAGCCATTTTCCGGAAAAAAACAAGCGTTGGAATGAAGAAGAAGCTTGGGGCATAAGTAAGCTATTTTATGGAAAAAAAATAAAGGATAAAATTGAAAAAAAAATTAAAGAAGCTAAAAGCTCCCGTACGGACGCTATTTTGGATAGCGTTTCATGATAAGTCATAAGCCAGTAGAAAAAGCTTTTTTACCAAACACTTCTATTTTTCTGAAACAAGCTTATAAACTTTAAACTATAAATTATAAGTTAACTTTTTATCTTGCCAAACACACTCATAATTACAAGCCACGTTAGAATATGTTAATCTCGTGGACAATTTGCAGACAAAAATACGTTACTGCCCTTCGTTTTCGGGTTATTTTTCCAACTTCAGGCCATCATCTTTGGACATTACTGCCGTACTAAGGATTGCAATAGAAACTTCCCACCCCTAATATTTAGGAGTTATTTAATTAATACAAAAAATAAATTTTTATACTACGTTAAACCTTCTAGCAAAGTAAGTTTTTGTTTGAATTTTCTAAAAAATACTAAAAATTATTTAATTAATATTAAAGATATAAAATTTTATAAAAAGTAAGTTCACAAATGACATTTGATTCAATTATTATTTTCTAAAAAATATTATTAAAATAATTAAAATATCTTATATAAAAATTATATTTTTTACTAAGATATTATATAAATTTTCAAATAGATACTTTTATCATTATTTAAATTTATAAAGATAATTTTATATTTTATTTTATTAAAAAAACAGAAGATAGAATTTATTCTTGGCTGAGTAAGCAACTTTTAATTAAATAATTCAATTTTTTTTATTTTTTAATTAATTATACTTGAAATTTTTTGTGAATCAAACAGTTTTTTAGTAACTATTAAATTAAAGCGAGAATAGGCGGATATCAGTTTCTATTAAATTTGTTCTTCTTAATATTCAGTTCTTATGTAGAGATATATTTAAAATATATTATAATTTTTTTATATATAGAATAAATCTTTTTGTGATTCTTCAGATTCCTAGTTTCCTGTTGAGACAAAAATAAAAGAATAATAATAAATTTAAATCAATTCCATTTAACTCAGATATAATTCTTAAAAGCCAAAAAAAAAATTATAAATTGCCTATGGTAAAAGGAAATATGAATAGAAAAATGAATTTACCTTAATTTATTAGCGTATCAAAATTGTTTGTGATTTCACAAACCGAATAACTATATTTCTATTCATCATATGTATATAATAATCCATCTTCACTATAGTAATGATTATTGAATAAGCCATTCATAATACAAGTATAATAAATTACAAAATTAGTTATGTCACATAAAAAAAGAGTTATTTTATGTGCAAAACCTTACATTAATTAACTTTTAGATGTTGTTACCATCATTTTAGTAAGAAATAAAAAATTACAAACCTATAATTATACATGAATTAGTATTGCTTACGTCACATAAAAAAATATACCTCCACATATGGGAGGTGATTCACAAAGGAGAAGGTGCACAATATTTTTTAATGTTAATAAGGGACATGAAACAAATATATATGATGAGATTTGTGTTTATTTTTTTAATATTAATATGGCAACTTTTAATGTTTTATTTAAGAAAAAAATCGTATAAAAGATGAGGGTGAAAGCCAGAGGATCTCCTCAAATTTTGTCTTTATTATTATTATTTTTAATTTCAGAGAGAGATAAACAGAATTTCCTCTTTTATGATCTTATAAGATCCACTACTGTAATAATTTTTTTTTTAAAAAATACATGTCTTAATCACGCGGGGAAATGAAATGCATATTTATGTTAAATTTCATTTTTTATAACGTAATTAGTTTTGAGCCAAGAAAAGCGGCATTGTCATGGACACCATGAGGAAATGTCCCAAGGACCCCATCTCAGATGACCACTGAGAAAAACAAACCAGGAACGTAAATAATTTTTTTTTTAAAAAAAAAGACAAAGAAAGAGAAAGACGCAGCAACTTTTTAGAGAGAGAGAGAGCGCTTAAACTTGGTTTGGTATATAAACCTCTACAGTCTCTGTTGCCTTAAATCTGTAGAGAGAGAAAACACAAACGCAAAGCCAAAACACCTTTCAGAAGAGGGCAACACACCAAAGTCTCTCTCCTCTCTCGACAACTTTGTTTTCTTCTAATTATAGTTTTCTTCAGCTTCAAATTTTAACCTCTTTCTCTCCTCAAAACCATCCTTCACACTTCAAAACTCCTGGTATCGGCTGTCCGATCTGACTCGCCGAGTTCCGTTGCCGGTTGACTCAGTTCTGCCTGGGATGAGTTAGCTGGCAAGACCGATCTGCATTAATCGCCATGGTAATTCTGAATGGAATAGTTGATATTCTGTTTGTGTTTTTCATTTGACTCTTTCAGCTGCTTCGTTGAATCTGTTGGACTTGAAGTCTTTGTATTGTTCTGTGTGATTGAATGATTCTAACATGTTTATGTTTCATAGCTAGTTTTCTTTTTTAATGTATTTGATGAATTTTGAATTTTGAGCATAGGTGAGAGTTCATGAATTTGGTTGCAAAGTTGTGCTAGTTGATTCATGCGCTATCAAAAAATCGTCTGCCATAGAGTTTGGTGATTATGGATATGTCCTGAATAAGATTTCGATGATTTTGGATAGGCAGTGTCATAATTTGATAATTTAGAAGGGGATGAATAAAGCTGAGTGAATTTAATTTAATTATTACAACATAGAACAGGCATTGAGGATTAAAAATAAAAATGGGGTAAAATTTAATCCCTGTATGGTCATCTTGTCCAAGTCCGAGAGGAACTGGGTTGGAAGGCAAAGGTGGCTGTGTGTTGGGTTTTTTTTTTTTTTTTTTTTTGCAAATACATGCTTCAATGTAATTGGGTGAATGAGGTAAAGGACATAAGGCATACATGTTTGTAAAGGAGGGAGTAGCTTAGTATTGAAGGAAAAAGGGCTGGTCTTAGATCTTGGTTCCAATATGCTAGTGACTAAGACTTAGGTTAGGCAGCATTTCTCGAATGCCTGGTTGTTGCTTCACCACTGGTTACTGTCAACGCAAGGTCAACTTAGTACTAGCTATGTCAGCATGACAGCTTAATGATTATATTGCTGGATACCAATATCATTTTTCTTATTCCATTTAATTTTTGATAAATTCAAGTTCAAAAGCAAATGACGTTAACGGTACTTAATGTTGAGCTTAATGTGTTATTATGTAACACCTAACAAATGGGAGTTTTTGAACACTGATTTTATGGAATATATTTTAAATTTTTTTAATTAATATGTTTGCCTGTCTCTTAAAATTACGTGTTCGGTTAGAATTTTCAATGTGGTTGTCTTTGCAGGCTGCACCAGTGAACATCATTGTTGGTTCTCATGTCTGGGTTGAGGATTCAGCAGAAGCATGGACTGCTGGAGTAGTTTTTAAAATCAGTGGTGATGAAGTCCATGTTCACACCACAGATGGGAAGACGGTGAGTCAAACAGTCTTTACTAAACTTCAATGGGCATTATATTCCCTGTAAATTTATTGATTTTTTCCTTAGATTCTTAGTTTTAAAACTGCAAACTTATTACTTTCCAGGGATATTATTGTTTGGTTAAATCACATTCAGGAATCATTATATAACTTGATTAACTGCAATATAATTCAATTAAAATGTGCCACCTATATTTTAAATCTTTTTATAGAAATCCTGCATTATTACCTCTTTTGGACCAGTAATTAATATAAGATGGTGAGGGCTTCCTTTTTTTTTTTTTTTTTCTAACTGTATGAAAATCTGGTTCAATGGTTGTAGGTTGTCACAAATATCTCAAAAGTTTTTCCCAAGGATAATGAAGCTCCTCCTGGAGGTGTAGATGACATGACAAAGCTCTCATATTTGCATGAACCAGGAGTTCTGCACAACTTGGCAACTAGATATGAACTCAATGAAATCTATGTAAGATACTTAATATTTACTTGCTGATATTTTTTTTGAGTTGAATAAGAGCAGAAACTTAAATAATATAAGCATGTTACTCCTTCAACATCATTACTTGCAGACATATACTGGAAATATTTTGATTGCGATAAACCCATTTCAAAGGTTACCACACCTGTATGATACTCACATGATGGAGCAATACAAAGGAGCTGCATTTGGAGAGTTGAGTCCCCATGTTTTTGCAGTGGCAGATGTTGCATACAGGTAGCTCACAGGTGTCAGTGTCCTATGTTTTCTTAATTCTTGTCTTATGCTTCACTTATTTCTGTAACTATATTGGTAGGGCAATGATCAATGGAGGTAAAAGCAACTCAATCCTTGTTAGCGGTGAAAGTGGTGCTGGTAAGACTGAGACAACAAAGATGCTCATGAGGTATCTTGCATACCTTGGGGGACGATCTGGTGTAGAAGGGCGGACAGTTGAACAACAAGTTCTAGAAGTATGATGGAGCTGCATTATTATTTTTTTGGGATATCTCTATTTATTTGCTGGTTTTGCAGGATGTGTAAACTTTTTAAAAGACTGGAATATATTTACTCATTAGCACTTATTTATTGATTATTTTGCAGTCTAATCCAGTTCTTGAAGCATTTGGCAATGCCAAAACAGTAAGGAACAATAACTCAAGGTGAGTTTGACAGCTGCATGGGTAATCATGTCAAACCAACATTGTCATAAAACGAACAGTGAAGTCATTATAAATGTTTTCTAGAGAGTGTGCATGTGTTTAAAGGATGAGAAAGAAATGGTCTTCCATCATTTAGTTGGTCGCACTAATTCATTGGTGATTGACCTATATCAATCTTGAAATATCGGGTTTTCTCTACTCTATTATCATGTCTCACTATTCTGTAAAACATGTGACATGTATCAAGAAAATTTTTTGATTATATATTTTATTGTTCATAATCGTTGAAATGCAGTCGTTTTGGAAAATTTGTTGAGATCCAATTTGACAACAAGGGGAGGATCTCAGGGGCTGCTATACGAACTTACTTGCTTGAGAGGTCTCGTGTTTGCCAAATTTCAGAGCCTGAAAGAAATTATCACTGCTTTTACCTTCTTTGTGCAGCACCAGCTGAGGTAACAGGCCCGTATCTTCATATCAAAATGCACCCATATTTCTTTTACACTTAGATTGAATCCTAAGTAATTATATGTCATATTTTATTAAAAAATTCTCTCTTGTAGGAAAAAGAAAAGTATAAGTTGGGAAGTCCTAGTTCCTTCCATTACTTAAACCAATCCAACTGTTATGAGCTGGATGGAGTAGATGATGCACATGAGTATCTTGCAACTCAGAGGGCAATGGATGTTGTTGGAATCAGCGAGGAAGAGCAAGTAATCTTCTGGAAGTCTCATTGTTATTGGAATGGAAATAATTGTGCATAAAGTCGCCTTAATTATCAATTATATTTCAGGAGGCAATTTTTAGGGTTGTTGCTGCAATTCTGCACCTTGGAAATATTGATTTTGCAAAAGGAGAAGAGATTGACTCATCTGTCATCAAGGATGAGAAGTCTAGATTCCATCTTAATATGACGGCTGAACTTCTTAGGTGTGCCCCATATAATCCCTCTTTTAAGCATTTTGGATTCATTACTAATTATGGTTTCATAATATCCTGTATAATTTAATACATAAAATTCTTTTAGGTGTGATGCCAAGAGCTTAGAAGATGCATTGATCAAGCGTGTGATGGTGACACCTGAAGAAGTTATTACAAGAACCCTTGATCCTGTTGCAGCTGTTGGTAGCCGAGATGCATTAGCTAAAACCATTTATTCCCGTTTGTTTGATTGGTAATTGATCTGTAGCACTACTTCTGCATGGAATGTTACACGTCCTTCCTGAAATATTCTCTCTCTGCGTTCATGTAGACCAAAGAGGAGAATTTCTAGAAAGGACTGGTAGCCCCAATGCATTTTATATGATGGACCTAAAAGATTTTATTCATGTTGAAGGACCAAAAATCCACATTCTGAGTTACTTAAATATGACAATAACCATATTGATAATTGACAAGTGACCACCTGATAACTTATCTGAGTTATTGGCTGTTATCTTTAGTTCTTCAGGGGAAGAGAAGTTATGTTGAGTGAACCAATATTTTTGTTGTTTCTTCCTTTGCTTTTTTCATGGTTTCAGATTCTAACAAATGCTCATCATTGCTTACAGGCTTGTAGAAAAAATTAATAATTCAATTGGGCAGGATACCAATTCAAAATCTATTATCGGAGTTCTTGATATCTATGGGTTTGAAAGTTTTAAATTCAATAGGTAACTAACTGAATTCAAGTAGCATTTATGGCTTGATATTTAGCTGTCCATCTCATGAAATATCTTTCTAAAGTTTTGAGCAGTTCTGTATCAATTTTACAAATGAGAAGCTGCAGCAGCATTTTAATCAGGTTTCATATCCGGCATTATTTGTTATTGATATTCAGATTCCATTCCATCTTTTTCTTTAAATGATTATGCTTTTTGTGTGAATGATTGCAGCATGTCTTTAAAATGGAACAAGAAGAGTACACCAAAGAAGAGATCAATTGGAGTTACATAGAGTTTGTCGATAACCAAGATGTTTTGGATCTGATTGAGAAGGTGCATTTTTTGTTGCTTGCTGTAGTATTAATCTCTGTTTTCCTATCTGAAGAATATAAAATTTGTGATTGGTTTGTGATCAGTTATTAGTGGAGATGCATTTTTTTGAACATGTATAGCTTTAAATGTTATTGTAGTATTTTGCTCTGCAACATGTGTAATTCCTTTCTTTTCCCATGCAACAAATTCAGGCAATGATGATTATTTTATTGAATCCTCGCAGAAACCTGGAGGAATAATTTCCCTTCTCGATGAAGCCTGGTATGCAGCTACTAGCGGTTTCATAGTTAATCTGACACTGCTTTTAAGTTAAATGGAAGCAAGATGGCCATTGAAGTTACGATATTGTTTTGAGTCGTACTTGTAAATCATATCCCACTTATTATGATTAGGATACGATATGAGGAAACTTATAATCAATTGATCACTTATTGGCTATATTATTTTGTTTGGCTGGACTCACATTTACTTGGTTGGTTGATACAGTATGTTTCCTAAGTCAACACATGAAACATTTGCTCAGAAGTTGTACCAGACATTCAAAAATAACAAGCGCTTTATCAAACCTAAACTTTCTCGGACTAGTTTTACCATAAGTCACTATGCAGGGGAGGTAGATATCTTTCCCCTATTTTTTTAACGTGTCCTGTTCATGATTCTATCAACTATAACTCTTGCTTGAACTTCTTTTTGAATTTTTTTCCTTAACTAGGTGACATATCTGGCTGATATGTTTCTTGACAAAAACAAGGATTACGTGGTCGCTGAACATCAGGTTCTTTTGACAGCCTCAAAATGCTCATTTGTGGCAGCTCTATTCCCACCTCTTCCTGAGGAGTCCTCAAAATCATCCAAATTCTCTTCCATTGGATCTCGTTTTAAGGTATTATTACCATTCTTTTTCTGAGCCCTTTCAAATGGCTTAGATAAATCTCTTGCAGTGTTTGCTAACTTTGCAGAGAGCCAAACACCGTATGTTTACCCTCTTGGTTTAGGAGGAAGGAGGAGAGATAACTGAAAGGATGAACTTGATGTTTAATGGCAATGATCATGGGCATTTTTGTGGGATAAAAGCAAAACAATAATAATAATGATAGTGATGAAATTTGGGGAAAACATTTCCTTTCAAAAGGAGAACAAAATGACATTAGGCTATACCCAAGGACAAGAAATTTGTGGCCTTTCAATCTCTATGACTGCCATTGTGAGTGAGTTCTATAATATATCCATTAGTGGAGCACCAAAGTAACGAACTAAACAACTATATTCCCATTGGCACGAGCTTTAAAGTCTGCACATTTCATTGCAACCAAATACTTTAAGATGCTGCAAATATTGCACCTCCCTATAATCCCTATGGAAACCAGACATTTTACTGCAATTGTGTAATTGGCCCACCTTCACCATAGATTTAAGCCAAGTTTTTAATTTAGAATCTTATGATTTCATTATCCGTCTAAATGAAACTACTGCACAATACTAGAACAGGGAATTATGTCTTTCTGATTTTTGTGAAAGTTGGTTGAGTCTATTTGACACTGGTGTAATCATGGACATGGAACAGGGAATCAAAATCTTTTGGTTTCATAATTCGTCAAAATTAAACTACTGTACAGTACTCAAACGGCGAATTATATCTTTATGATTTTTGCAAAAGTTGGTTTTGACGGTGGTGTAATCACGGACATGCTTTACTTTATGCTTGTATGTATATGTGCATACTGAGGAGCCATGGGAGTCTTGACAGCACTTGAGACGTAGAGCTTAAAGTTGGAAAATGCTATAAAATTTTTCATGTTTCTTCCTTTTCAACAATTTGCGAATTTTCTTGTTGCCATAGTATTATGTTGATTGAAAATTTTTATTTTACTTTTTGACTTCCCTAGCTACAGATTTTACAGTTACCATTATGTAAAGTGTCGGGAAAAATATCCCCACTTTTAACAAACTAGCATCAAGCGATTAAAATAATTAGAGTAGCGCAATAACACATAATTTAATATGAAAAAACTCCAAACCCTAAGGGTAAAAACAACGGATGAGAAGAAATCCACTATATTATCAAGATTATAGGATAATGCGCGTGAAGGTTCTCAGCTATAACCCCACAACTTCCTAACCACTATCTCTACATCTCTCACAAACCTTTGCGAGGGTTCCCGCATAACCCTTATAGGCATTCACAACATTATCTTTTTCATACCTCAAACCCTTGCCCAATACAAACATTTATAGCCCAAATATTTGATTAACAAGTACTCACAATCCTACTCTTAACACAAAAACCTAACTTGAATAGAAAGATAACTTACAATAGGAAATTATCACTAGTTGATAACTGTTAGGAAATAGAGATAGAATATATGACTAATAAGTCATTAAATTATTTATTTAGACTATAATACTAGAGATAAGCCATAAGTTTAAATAAGTTAGTAAGTTCTTGAATTTTATTAGAACTCTACCTCTTATATAGAATCTATAAATAGAGGAGTAGGGTTAAGTCTTTCAATGTAAATGTAATTTCAACAGTCTTATTTATTCAATTATATTATTTGTGTTCTCTTCAAACTCTCTCTAGCTTCTCTCTACTTTTTCCCCAACACAAATCTTAATTATTTTCTCAACATGGTATCAGAGCGGTATCATCCGCCTTGAGACCTTAGTGGGTTATATCACTTCTAACAACCTCAAATGTGGTTGAATTGTTGTTGTAGTTTTAGTATAGATTTAGGTTGATTTCTATTTTGTTATTGTGAGTTATTTGATTTTGAAAAAAAAAAAAGAGTTCGAGTTGCTATTCTAGTAAATTTTTAGGTTTATTTATTTTTGATTGTTTTTGTTGATTCAATTTTAGTGAAAGAAAGGAAGAAAGAAAGATTTATTCGGTTTTGGTGATTATTTGTTTGGGTTATTACTTATTAAAAAAAAAACAGAGAAGCAGGAATTAGAAGGAAAAAAATAGAATGAGGGGTATGGCATGAAGAAGAAAACAGGGGAAAAATGAGAAAAAAAAAAGGAAAACCATGGAGGATGGCATCTACAGTTTCTGTTTTGAAAGCGGCCCAAAGAATGGTTGCATCTGTTGAAGGCTGGTTGCTATAGTTCTGGCAGTACCCACATTGGCAATGACCAGCAGTGCTACATCAGTTTATGGTTCATCCTTTTTGTTAGTTTTTTTCTTTTCTCTTCTGCAAATTTTCTGACTAGGTTCTGTGATATTGGGTGTTGGAAGTTGGTAAGCACTACTGGTCCCATCTTTTTCAGCAAAGTTTGTTGACAACAGTGGGTTTTCCGGCAATTATAGTAGTTGACAGTGGACTGCAGTGACCAGAGATTCATTGGGGGTCTGAATCAGACTTTGATTGTTGTTTTTGGTTTGTCTTTCAGCATCTTTTTTGAGGATTTTGGCTGAATCTTTCTTAGATTGTGATTAAATGATTTTGGATGAATTTCATCTAGACCCATTGGCTGTTTGATGCAATTTGGTAAAGTAGGTGTAGTAGGACAGAGACCCAGGGATTTCTGGTGAAAATCAAGGATAAGGTGAGTTGGTATTAAGTAGAACGGGTTAATAACGAATTATCATTGAGTCACAAGAAGTCAACACTTAGTTATTATTTAGTCAAGACAAGTTACGACTGAGTCCGGTCAAGTTACTTCTGAGATGGGCTAGTTAGTGCTGATTCCAGGTTTGATTAGTTCCTATTTGGCTGTTTGGGTTGATTTGATCTTGTTTAGTGCTTGATTTGTCTCGTTTGGTGCTGGACTAATGCTTTTGAAACTTAATTTGAGCCTACTAAGGAACTTTTATTCAGATGCTTGTTGCATTTTAGTTGATCTTGTTGATTTTTGGTGACGTTTGGTAGATGTGAGAATTTGAACCAAATCAGTGTTGCTGTTTGGTTGGTATGGAAGTAACTTTTTCTCTAATTTTCATGATTTCTTTGTGGTTTACTACATTTATTCTTTGGTCCACTAGTGTTCTGTTTTATATTAACTAATAACACTAATTTTATATAAGAGTGAAAGAAATAAATTGTAATTATTAAATTTTACGTAATCAAACTTAAAATA
>JANHAO010027572.1:0-10817 GCA_026873985.1 Saraca asoca | reverse complement strand
GGAAATTTTATCTTAACCTTTTCATTTACTCCTTCAATTTCTTCATCATTCTGTATAACTATCTTCTCTATCATATTGCACTCTTCCACCCATAGAAGTTCAAGGTGCACAAAATTTTGAGCCACAGAAAGGGGTAGGACACTAGTCAAATTGTGGCATGCTGAAATCCTTAATTTCCTTAGATTTGTGAAGCTTCCAACCTTGATAATTGAACTTTTCCAGATGTACATCAATTTTGGAAGATTTTTCAATTCCATTTTCTCTAGTTCATATTTTGGAAGATCCAATATTCCCTCCCATCCAAACACCTCTACCAATGAAGTACAATTTGAAGCACAGTTCCTTTAGATGGTGAAACATGCGCATCTCATCAAACAGAATTAATGTCTCTGATGTTTGTAATATCACCTACAATTAATGAAGTATACGAGATTATGAAACAATAACAATAGTAATTTTGTAAATGTGTTAGTTTCTTTTTCATTTGGATATGTGACACGTTTTGCACTTAATTGACGATCAAAATCTTCCATAGTTTCCAAAATTTACTAAAATCTTGTTTTTACCTCACAAATTAGGATGAGATAATTAAAGAAAAAGGATGTGAGAATTAGACTTACATTAAGTGCTTTGTATTGTTGTATAATTGCATTCAAATCTCTCTTGTGCATATACTTGATCGCACATGGTTCACCACTTATTTTTACATCCTGCAACTTGGGAGTGTTTGAAGATCCACACAACAATTCCTCCATCTTGGGGCACTCAATTATGAATATTTCTTCCAGTGAAGGAAATTCCAAGTGACGCGAACTTGAACAAAAGCTCCTGAAGTTGCGTAAGCGTCCAAGTTTTAGAAGCTGCAGTCCAGGGAACACAATGTCACTAGTCTCTGTTTCTTTATCTCCCAACACAATCTCTTCTATGTTGTCGCATTCAACTATTTCTAGCTGTTGCAGGCACTCAAGACTTGTTGATGATGAAAGAGAGAACAAGCTGTTAATTTTGTGACATCTCTGTATTTCAAGAGATGTTAAATTTGGAAGCAAAAAGCCATCCATAAATGGGACACGTCTTATCCTTATTTCATCTTCATTGGAAGCACCCTGCAACAAATGTTTATTAATTTATTACAAAGTTTTATCATTCATCCCACTAAAACAAATGTGAAAATTGTTGTTTTAAATCTTTCCTCTAGGTATTAAGAAATAACTTTAAAAAATTAAGATCCTGCCATGAACATTGCTAAAAATTTGAGGTCTTTAAATGGAAGAAAATTTGAAAGTTTAGAAATTGAAAGAAATTTTAAACTTAGAGCTTAAGTGCTTAAACTATAATCTTCTCTAAATTAATGTATGCGCTAGAATATATCAATTAAAAAGTAATAGTATATTGCAGAAGCTTTATATAATCAATTTATTTAGGGATTTATAAAATTAAAACACATTGTCGAGGTAAACAGACTCAACTCCAAAGAAAGAGTTGACATTAATTCTCATTGAATGGCTGCATATGACATCCATTGAATTGCTGTACCGTATGACAACGTGTTGAAGAATTGGCATGGAAGAACATAAACTTACTTCCGTTTCATCAACAGAAGGGACAGAAGGGCCCTCCGGCGATGAAGCCTGCAAACCCAAAAGCTTATTAATGTCAGTTAATAGGCAAACAAATAATTATAATTATTATGGAGTTCATCTGGATATACACATATTCCATGAATACGAATTAAGCAAAGTTCAACAAAGATGATGATATAGACCTTAATGCTGCTCTTGTTTGCATATCCAAACCAACATCTGAAAAAACTTGTGGAGCCTTTATCAGAAGCGGGAGTGCTACAATCAATATTTGAAGAGATCAAGGGATTGTCTTGCTTTGCACTTTCAATTACCTTTTGAATTTGAATAACATTTAGTTCATCACGACTATCAATCCTTAATTCTTTTAAGGATGGCCATACTATCTCTGAGTCTAAACAAAAACTTTTCAGCCTTGGGAGACAAACTAACTCAATGTAAACTAATTTAGCAAACTCAACAATTTTTGCTTTCTCTTTTTCATCATCACCACCATTGTTTTCAATTCCAGTTGACACTAATTCCTCCATTGAGTTACATGAGAATACGCCCATTTTCTCAAGTTGTGTGAGTGCTCTAACAATGGAAGGAGTAAACACATATCTTAAAGTGTCACAACTATATATCGTCAGTGATCTCAGATTCTTAAAGCCTTGCACATTATGGGGAACATGACCCCACACATGTCTTAACTTATTGAGCCTTTCTATCTTCATTTCTCTCATTTGAGGAAATAACAAAGGATTTCCCTGGCTAGCCAAATCTGAGTAATTTTGCAAGTCAAACACCATATTTAAGGAAGAGCAACCAGTTAAAAAGAATTTTTCTAATTTTGGAAACCGTTGCATCCAATCACAACCAAACAACTTGCCACCAAATGAATGAATCTCATCCTCAACTATTTCATTGCCTTTCAATTCATCAACCTGCAATTAAACACATTTCATTATATAATTTCTATACAGACGGTATGTTTTTGCTCAATAAATCTTACATATAATATTTATGTAAAATCAAATTTTTATTTTTATTTTAATTTAAATAGATGAAAATTCTTTTGTCATAGGCTAAAATCGCACATTTTTTTCTTTGAACTTATTTTTAAACCTTTGACATTGAAATATTATATTTTTTTTTATATTTAGAATTTAAAATTTGATAACACGTTTGTCCATACCATAATTTGATAAAAAAAAATTATTGAAACTATCAACTAAGAGCCTAAATGGATCAAATCGCAATTTGAATGTTTAAATATAACCTGAAAAAGTGTATATAATAAAAAGTTAGCACGTATGAACATATAAATTGGATATTATTTGTCAAGTTTTTTGGACATTCATATTACGTGATCATCCATTGTATCACCAAATCCAATAAAGATATATTAAACTTACAAATTTTTCAACTAACAAATTCATTTATTGCATTTTTTATCAGTATAATAATTATTCTTCTTATATTGTGCAAGTAGAAGAGTTACATACTACTTTAAATATTTTTTTAAAAGAAAAAGAGGAAAAGCTCATAACTAATGAGAATAAGCACTATCAATCCTTGCGTACTTTGTGAATTTAATAGATTGACACACTAAGAATTAAAAAAATACACAGTATGAAACTATATGATATGCAATGTTGTCAAACTTTCTATGTTCTCATCAATCAAATGTGTTGAAAAACATTTAGTTTACTAATGGAAAGTGATAGATGAGTTGATTAACAATTATATTATCATATGATATGCAATGTTGTCATGATTTAGAAGTCACCATCAACCAATGCACTAACAATTCTAAAATCTAAATAGATGAAATCAATAACAATATATTAAGTGAGAAACTGACTTACCCAAGGAATTGACTGATTCAACTCATCCAACACCGTGGTTTCAACAAAGCCAATCAAATTTGGGAGGTCATTCAACTCCAGCTTTATTAAATCTGAAAATTCAATTGCTAATTTCTTGCCAATGAGAAACTCTAAATCGTAGCACGATTTGATGTGAAGATCTACCAAATTAGAAAATTCCCTTTCATGGATTGTGTTCAAGTTCTTCAAGTACTTCACTTCTTCCAAGCAGAGGATTTCACAATCCCTGACCAACTGCTTCATTAACAAACTGTCATTGATAGAGTTGCAATCTACAGCTTTGATGTATAATATGTTTGAGTGAAGGTATCCGTGATGAAAAACATCAAGAGAATATCCCACATAGACCCAAAATCTTTCTAGATTTCCAAACGCCAAATCTTTTGGTAAAATTCTAAATTTCTGCACTCTAATCTCAAAAACCCTTAATTGATGAGACAAGTGTTCCAACTCAGCAACGATAGCATTGTTTTGGTGCCAAGGAAAATTATTGACTCCAATGTAAAGTTCTTCTAATCAAGATAACCTTGCAAGTACTTTGGAATGAATCTTATAAAGCTCATTGCATCCTCTCAAATCCAATAATCTTAGGGAGCCAAGATGTCCAATTTCAAATGGCAATTGTTTGATATTTGATGACACAAAGCTTAATATCTCTAATTTGGTAAGCTCTGTACCAATAATAGATATGTCTCCAAGCCGACAATTTTCTAACCTCAATGTCCAAATGTTGTGCAAGGCTCTAAAAAGAAGTGATTGTTTTGGAATACACAAATTTTGCAAACTAAAAACCTTGAGGTTACACATATCATGGAATGAAATTTTAGGCCAAGGGATTGTTTTCTCTTCGACAGTTTCTACTTGTAAAAGTTGATAATTTGAATAATTTAATTCAGTGGCAGGTTTCTTCAAGTCACCAAACATAAGTGATATTGCCTCGTAATCACTTGTACCTCCTTTGGGGGTCTCTATTTCGACAACACCTTGTAACTTATGTTGTCTTTTGGATGCAATCCATATGATGGCCTCACGTACAACATCATGCATCTTGACACACTCTTCTTTTTCACTGTCTAATAACAAGAAAGAATCCCTTAGATTGCCTACCAAGTCATGCACTCGATTCCTTACTTTCCACAATTCACGAACACCATGAAACACTCCTAAGCCCGACGCATGTCTCATTAGAACTTCAATAGGGATGTCAGAGTCTTCTGGAAATAAACAACAAAGCAAAAGGCAATCTTTTTGTTCTTCCTCTTTCAAGAAGTTGTAACTTAGTTCGTTTCGTGAATATACCCTACGCTGCATTTCTGAGAAGGATGTGATTGGAGAGGCTTCTAGTTGATCAAGTACATTCTCCCATGTATGCTTCTTTTTATTTATAAGCATTTTTCCAACAGTCACAATTGCGATAGGCAAGCCCCCACATTCATTTGCAACTTTTTTTGCTATAGGATGCATATTAGGATTATCACAAATATCACGGCCAGCCATCTCCCTAAACAACTCCCATGCTTCATCCTCAAATAAGGTTTTGATAGTAAAATTCTTTTGACTTCCCATCTTATCACACACATGTTCATCTCTTGAAGTGAATAAAATCTTACAACCCTTGTCATACTCAATACTAGAGGGAATTCCAATACATTCAAAATCTAGCTCAGTCCAAATATCATCTAGCACTATTAGGACTTTGTTAATATTTTTCAGCCTATCAAGCAATTTACTTGCTCTTCCTTGAAGAGTTTCATTCCCAAATTCCAACCCTAGCATCCCAGCAATATCACCTTGGATCCTCCAATAGTCTACATGTTGGGACACCACTGAAAGTGCTACTTTATCAAATAGCTTATTTTCATCTACTATTTTGATCACTTCTTTCACTGTTGTGGTCTTTCCCACTCCCCCCATTTCACAAATGCTTATCCTTTTAAACTCATCATTTTTCAAATTCTCTATTGCTTCCCTTATTATTTTTTGTCGAGACTCGAAGCACATGATGTTAGCTATGAAAATTTCCCCAACTCTTGGGGGAGACAAAGGATAAGATATGACCTTAAGTTTTTGGCATTTATCCTTTAAGCTTATAGCAATAGCTTCTTTTTTTAGCAACTCTCTTACTTAAAGAGTAACGATGCCATCTTCGACTCTCTTGATTGTTCTCAATCTCATTAACTTCGTCTTCATAGAATTGTTGTAACTTTGTCTCAAAATCTTCAACTTCGTGCAACAATTTTTCCACCTCACGTAGAATCTTATGTCCCTTCCTTTTATCTGCATCCACTTTACTTTTCAATGCTTGTTTCTCATCAGTTAATTGCTCATGTGCTTCCTTCAAATTTTTGATACTATTGTTAGGGTGAATAAGATATTCCCACTGCTTCACAATTGACTCTACTAGCAATTCTCTAATTTTTGACATGATTCCTGTTGCAAGTGCGCTAAGGAACTCCATTTTCCTTCTCTTGATGAATAAATTGCCTTCACATTATGCAATTACATACAAACCAAACCAAAAAGGCAATAAATCTTAGCAATATTAAATAAGGAAAAATAAAAACATTATGATATATTGAAGAGAATAAGGTGAAAATTCATTATTGTCTCTAGACACTTCCAAATTGTTTCTATAAGAATAACCAAATAATATGAGAAATAAAACACGTGTAAAAGAAATTATTACAACTATAACTCTAGATGGTGTGAGCCAAACTATGGTAGTTAGAAGTTGTTCTTAGAATAACTAAGTAATTTTAAGTTGGTAAGGTTAGCTGTCAATGCAAGCCTATAAATAGACTGTGCTGCAATGTAATGTGATCCAATCATTACAAGTGATAAGTGAGTGATCTTGTAACATCCTAAGATAGGGATCTCAAGGTTTAACCGTTAAAGACAATATTCAGCCAACTGTGATGATAAGAAAAAGAGATCACTTGAAGAAGGTCATGCTTGGAACATGTCGAGAATGTTGATAGAAGGTTGCTTGTAAAATTTGGTTGCAATTTGCCTAGAAAATCTGACCTTCAATCAATTAAAGACTGGATATTCTAAAGCTCGATAGTTTCATATTGAAGCAAAGAAAGAGAGGAAGATAAAGAGAGAAGGGGAGGAGAAGAGAGAAGGGGAAGGTTAAGCTTCCACCATAGGACCAAAAGAGATTGTTTTGATGGAAATACATGAAAAAAGTGTGACAATGAGTTCAAGAATAAGAAACCAAAAGGAAGAAGAAAAAAAATTATTGGAATGCAAAACCGACAAGTTTGAGATGTTTCGAAGGTACTTTTGAAGTAAAAATCTCCCAATTTAAGAGTTCTCCAAACTCTTACTTCTATTGATGCTTTCAGTTAATTTTTTCCCACTTTCTTATAATGTAATCAAAGGATTTACAGTTTCTCTAACTCAAGACAATAGTTAATAACTCACAGCAAAAGAGCAATAGAACAACACTTGAATATCGTAGAAGCTTCAGGAGTCCCTAAGGACACTTAAGACAAAAAGTAAGTGCTCATATCATCCTTCTCCTTCTAAAGTAGAGTTTGTAGGGTTTACCTTTAACATGTTTAAATAGATGTATAGGACTCAATGGGAAAGATGTCGCTAATGAGAGAGAATTGGTTAAGATTTAGGTCTACTTGTTGTAAATTATGTATTATTTAATAAAATACCAAATTATTTTAAATACATTACAAAGAGATGAAGAATAAGTGAAATTACCTTGTTCAGTAATCGATGAAATTGCTCTATAATTTGATCTCTCTTATAGCCTCGTTAGGTGGTGCAAACCTTAAAAAATGCAAACCAGCGAATAATGAGCTTAAAAAAATTGTAAAACTATTATTGGGTAGCAAATAAGAATTAAAAATCTTAAAGATACTTACCACAGTAAGCTTCAAAATGAAACCTTGATAAGAAAGATGGAAATTGGGAATGAATTAATTAGAAAATTTAAACCAGTAAATAAAATCCAAATGAATCGCACTGTTTGAAGGAGGCTAGAAATCAAGTGAAGATTTAGGTTTAAGTTGGATGATGATTTTTAAAATTAATTGGATGCATTGGATTCCAATACCTTAACTAAAGCAATCAAAGGCCAAATTAATCTATCTTCTAAGAATCAATTGAAGAAGATTTGTGGCTCTTTTTATATTGGAAATCTATGTTGTTTTATTTTTATGTTTTTACAAATCAAATATGGTGGAAAACATTTTTATAATATAAAGAGGTCAAAATGAATTCACAAAAGGAAACCTCAGCACTTGATTTTATAATATATATTTATTTTTTATATAATCGACTAGAGCTATTTATTCAAAGTTTGCTATACAAGTTTGATTTAATATAATTCACAAAATGAATTCATGGAGTTTTGATCAATTGAAAACACAATACAAAATATAGCAAATTTCACTAATCAAATCCAAGAAGTACAACTCTAATTTTTCTCAGTTTTCTTCCATCACAAAGTCCAATCCAAATAACCGAATAAAGGAGATCCTTTGTCATTTCTCTTTTCTCCCAGTACAAAATCTAAGGCCTCAATATTCAGGTTTAACAATTTTCTTTATTACTTATATTTGTGTTATGACATTTATAACCAATCTATATATACTATACTAGAATAATACCCGTATTATGTATAGTTTCATTATAAAAGAGAAATATCACATGTTAAAGGTCGAATAAGATTTACGTGAAATACATGTTTGTATTGCTATAAAATAATTTGAAAGTATATTAATTTCTGTAATGTAAATATAATAGAATAATAATAATATTTATTTATTTACTATTTGGCGAAGTACTCAAATTATCAAAGAAAGTACAATGTAACAAAAAAGAAAGAAAATATTTTAACAAAAAATAATAAAATATCAATTAGAAAATCAAAATTCAAAGTGAAAAATTTATATTAGATATAGAGATAATAGTTGGAATTTGATTTCTGACACTCAATTCAAAAATTTCATGATAAAAAAATTAAACTTAAAATTGAAAGTTTGTGATAAAAGTAAGGATAGAAACTTAGTTTCAAGAGATCAATTAAATTAAAATTTGATTTTTTGAGTCTCAAATTTTTAATCGATTCTTAGTAAACAAAAAAGGATAAATAAATAGTAAAATTTAAATAAAAATTAAACTTAAGATAGGAATAATAATAATTTGATTATGAGAAATTAATTAGAATTTGATATATTAATTTTTTATCTTTCAATTGTTATAAAGTTTAAGAAGATAAATAAATAAATTAAAAAATCTAAATTTATTTTTATATCATGTGACTATACCAAAAATAAAAACGACCTGACGTTACTAAAATAATATGGGCGCTACCAGGTAAAAAGACCTTTTAAAATATCTCTTTTATTAAATAATAAAAATATGCAACCCCCAATTTTTCTCTGTTTGTCTATTTCTCTTCATATGATCCCTTTTGTTTTTGTTTGCAACGTTATGGCCGAAAACAGGGCAACGACACCACTTTATTTTCTTCATCCTTAGCTTTTTGTGATTTTTTTTTTCTGTAAAACTACTTGTTTAATGGTGGATTTAAGGTTTTTTTTTTTAAACCAAAAATTAGTTGTACTATACTATCCATGTCATTTAAAAACTGTTAAAACTCTCTCATTGTGTTGATAAAAAATTATTAATTACTCTTTTTTTTATTGTGCAATATTATCTTATTCATCAATAGTATAAAAAGTTAAGTTACAATAAATTTAAAGGGTGTTTGGTTTGGAAATTTTAGGGAGTTGGTAATGAAATTAAAAAATTAATTCTCATTTAGTGTTTAGTGTTACTAACTTTAATAAATTCTCTTTATTTGAAGCTTTATCCCTCCTAAAGTTTCTAATTACGTTGTTCGAGGAAAAAAATTTTCTTTTTTTTTTCTCTCATTTCATGAAGCTTCAACGACCAATTACTACCATTAATCACCCATCGCAACCACCTTTTGCTATTAATTACTGCTCACTACTACTATCATCATTAACTACTACTCATTATTACCTTTTATTATTGATCACCGCCCACCACCATATTTCGCTATTAACCATCATCCATTATCACCTACAATCATTGACTACATCCATCATTACCTTTTGTCATTGATCATTACTCACCACTGTTACTACCATCTACCACTAGTAGTTTACCATTGCTTACATCATTTACTGTCGTCTATCACTCCTTATTGTCATTAACCACCACCTACTACCATCTATTATCATTGACCAACATTCATTAGTATCTATAATCATTCACCGTCGTCTTTTATCGTTGTCGACAATCAAAGATAACATGTAGAGATGTAGAAAATATTGCGAGATTGTCTAATATTGCATATTTTCCCTTAAAAGAAAAACATTTTGAAAAGAGAAGGAATGGAGGATTTATTACAAGATTTATTCTCTCTTATGAAAAATCCTTTTGGTTAAACATATATATATATATATGTGTGTGTGTGTGTGTGTGTGTTTGTTTATATGTAAGGGATTGCTAACCTCCACACGATATCTCTCCTCCTTTCACTTGAATAAAAATTCCAACCTTATTTTTTTATATTAATTTAAGTAGATTGAACATTTTATTGATTTTAATTTTTAGAAATGAGGTCTAACTTTAATAAAAAGAGAGAATTAATAAATGAAATAGTTAATCATGGTCTCTCTCTTACCGCTCTCACTAAAAATTTGATTTTCTCAAATTTCTATATTTTATTCTTTTTCTTTTACTTCAAAATTGGGGACATGTTAATAATTTTAATTTTTAAAAGTGAAGTTTAACGTTAATGAAGAAAGAGAATTAATGATTAAAGTATTTAATTAATATATCTCTATTAATCCTCTCAATAATTGATTTCCTAAATTTCTATACTTTATTCTCTTTTTTACTTCAAATTTATTTACGTAAGTACTTCATTGTCTTTTTTCACCTAACCACGACAATTTTCTTTCATTTTTTCGTTAAATTTTTTTCATAAAGTAAGCCATAGTTTGTCTTTTACACTTTGCTTGGATGAAAGGAAGGGAAAGAAAAATGGAAGGAATGGAAGATGATTTTTTGTTAATTGGTTGAATGGATATGGAGTGGAAAGGAAATGGAAGGAAATGTAATAAAAATAAAAATAATAGTATAAAATTATAAGATTATACAATACATGATTAAAATATAAAAATATTATACTTAACTTATTATTAAAAGTACATGATATTGTTAAAAAATATATATATTAGCATTTATATTTAAAAAAATTAATTTCTCATTAAAAATTATATTAATTTTTTTTATCAAATTAAATATATTTATCAGATTATTTAAAATATAAATATTAAATATTAAATATAATTATCATAAAATTAAA
>JANHAO010027571.1:0-10823 GCA_026873985.1 Saraca asoca | reverse complement strand
ACAAGCCTTGTACATGTGCGCCTTCGTGTTTGTTGATGACTAGAAGGAAGAAAAAGCAGTATTTATTCGAAACTTGTTGGTGGATGCATGTGCAAAATACTCATTAACTAGACTTTAAATATTTTATGTTTTGTCCTTATCAACCGGTAACCTTGGTTTATTTAAAGTAATCCTTGTAAATTTATTATTCACATCTATTATTTATATTATTTTATATTTATAATTAAAAATTATTGTGAAATTCAGCATATTATTATATTAAATTATATATATAATACACAACACTTATGTTAAAAAATAATGTCAATTTATCGTTCTCCCTAAATTGTCATCTATTATCTCTCTTACACGATCCAAAAAAAATTAAATGTTGATTAATTGATTATGTATGAATTTTTATTTTTTTTAGAAGCCTGTAAGTGATTTATTATTATTTTTCTGAATATGACTTCATGCAATATATAATATACATCTAAATATATCTCTCTCGAGACACAAATTACTTTAACTTCACCCCATGATTTTAAAATTTATAAATATGAATTAAGAAGAAAATAATATAATAATTGCATACTTTAATCCCTTAATTATTTTATTCTTCTCTATGCCTTTTTGGGTTGTGAGAATGGTTACAACCTTCCCACTTTCTCTCTCCTCCCAAACTCTGCCCTCTTTCTCTGCAGTACTGGATTCCCTTTGTTTTTCTATTCGTCATAGGTTTAATTTATTGGGCACTCTTATCTTTTAAAAATTCGTTAAAGAATTTAAGTACTCTTCCACTATTAAATTTCTCTTATTATACTATATTTTAGCCCTTTGTTTTCTGTTTACACTTTAGTCCTGTGTATGTATGGCCGGCCTAGACTTGGGTTCAGCATCTCACTTTGCTCATCAGCTTCAACGGCCTGAGCTTCGATCCAACGAAGACGAGAATCAAGACCAAGATGATGATAACCCTCAAGGGCTTGAACTGGTTACGCTGAATTCCGGTGCCGGCGATGTCGTGGGTCGCCGGCCACGGGGTAGGCCTTCGGGCTCCAAAAACAAGCCGAAACCGCCGGTGATCATAACCCGGGAGAGCGCAAACACGCTTCGAGCTCATATTCTTGAAGTCAGCAGTGGCTGCGACGTGTTTGACTCCGTGGCAACTTATGCAAGGAAGAGACAGCGAGGGATCTGTGTTTTGAGCGGCAGTGGTACCGTTACCAACGTTACCTTGCGGCAGCCTGCGGCTGCCGGTGCTGTCGTGACGCTGCACGGGCGATTCGAGATTCTTTCGTTGTCGGGATCATTTTTGCCGCCTCCAGCCCCACCGGGTGCTACAAGCTTGAGCGTATTTCTGGCTGGAGGTCAAGGTCAAGTTGTGGGAGGAAATGTTGTTGGTGCTTTGGTTGCTGCTGGACCAGTTATTGTTATTGCTTCGTCTTTTACCAACGTAGCATATGAGAGGTTGCCCTTAGATGAAGATGATTCGCTGCAGATGCAACAGGGTCCAACATCTAGTGGCGGGGGCAGCGGCAGCGGCGGCGGGGGCAGCGGTGGAGTCAACAACGGATTTCCAGACCCATCTTCCGGGCTTCCATTCTACAATCTGCCATTAAACATGCCTCAGTTTCCTGTTGATGGTTGGGCTGGAAACTCTGGAGGACGACAGCCATATTGAGATTTTAGGGCACAAAGAGGTGAGAAATTAATTCTGAAATGTTTATGTTGATCTTGTAAAATCTGTTCCTTTTCTTTGTTGTTCTTAATTAGTTGGTTAATTTCTGATCTCTGGATACTTTGTTGATCTTTCTTCAGGATCTGATTCCGTTATGGATTCTCATTGTCTTAATTAGATAAGTTTGAAGGATTTTAATTAGTCTCTAGGAAGAAATGTAAAATGTTTCTATTTTGATCGTTGAACACTTAGATTGAATTGTGCATTCATGTTGAGTGGAATAATTCCTAAACACAATTGCACGGAAACTTGGGGCATTGGTGTGATGGATTTATTGTTTTCTTTTCTATCTAACTAATCACAGTCTTGGAGGGCAAAGTCTATACACAGTGCTCTAATTTTAGGGTCTATCTGACAATGAAACCAAACAAAACAAAAACCTATAAAGTACTTGGATAACCTAATTCTGAGCAAATGGTCCATAAAATTTGATTACATTTTGTCTTGTGGATTGCCCTTTTTTAGAATAATTAAGAAAACCCTAACATCATTACTTTATATATCTCTCACTCGTTAACTCACTAACTCTATCAACAAGTTGGGGAAAACTAGTTAGACTTAGATTTTAACAAAAGTCGTGTATTATAATTGTAGTGTTATTATTTTACCATATTTTTCAAAGACTAAACAAGTTGGAAGTTCTGCCTACCATGGCTTCTAGGGAGGAAGGAAGGTTGAAGAGAGGGGTAGACTCTAAATTATATATGATAGGCAATTGGTAGTGTATGTTTAACAATGCGTCAAAACAAGTTACTTATTAGCAGTTCAAGAAATTCATCTTAGTAATTTTGTGTTTAATGATTCAAAGCAATGAAGTTTGTGAAACCAATATCTTTACGAAACTAGGACTAATTCAAACATTGTCCTAAAGTTGATTAGCTAACTTTGATTGCTAGATTGAGTACACAATTCCCTTCTCTTCTGCAGGTCGACACGCATTATCAAAGATAGAAATCAATTTTATTTAAAAGTGTTAACTATTAAAAGATAGAAAAAAATATTTAAGTAAATATTGTCTTACAAGTTATTTTTAGACAAATAAGAAAAATAAACATAAAATATATCTTACATAAATGTTGTAGATTCTAATACTAGATTTATAGTAGCACACTTATAATTTAGTTATGTTTATCTTTCTCTATCGTTTATCATAAACAATATCTATGTAAATATTTTTCAGGCATATAAATATAGGGCATGTGTACTATGTCTTAAAAGCATCATATGTTGTCATTGACTTCTAGCTTTAAAATACAAGCTCTCTAGATTTGTTTCTTGTTTGTCCCTATTAGTTTAGGCTTTAATACGTACTCCCTGAAAATTTGATGCTGTCTTTTGAACCTTACCTTAAGAACCATTCCATATCCTATTATGTACCATTTCCTTATTATATGCCAAAGTGCAAGTTTCACATCATATGCTATACATAAGGGAAGAAAAAAGTTAACAGATCAGAAATTCGTTATCTTAAGGTTATTAGAGCTATGGATCTGTTGTTCTGTACCCATGTTTACAAAACCCAAAATGAAACTCTTAACCTTCTAACTCTTGCTAGCATCTGCTTTTATTGTATAGTTAATACAATGGGACAATGGTTTGAAGGCTATCAATTGTTTCCTAATCGGCTTTTAAGGTGATAATGTCATAATACATTTTCATTATATACATTGATTACTGTAATAGAAATTTGGATAAATATACTCCTTGAACTGGACTTCAAAATCAATTTATTTCTTTGAGCTTTAATAAACCCAACACTTAACTCCTCTAAGATTTAATTAAGTTACTAAATTATTAATTAGTCATAATGGAATCCTTAAAATTTTGGTCCCCTTCTTTGTTATACTTACTTTTTGTATTTGTTAAGTTACCGACTCTTATCCCTAATACAATTAATTTTTCAAGTTTTCAATGTCAAATTGAGAAAAAACTTGATAAGCAACTTCCTGTGCATAATGGTGGAATTCTTCTATTAGAAGAAAAAAAAAATTGTTGCTATTTGTTTTGTTTTGTTTCAAATGAAATTTAAGAGTTAAATTATAGGCTCTTTCATATAGTCGTCATGAATTTTTCTCCAAAATTTGTGCTTATATTTTAATTTTCTACGAATTTTTTGTTCTTTTTTTGTTTTCTATGCTATGAATTGAAAAGATTAAATTGTACACCCTAATTTGTTCAATTGCAAAAGATAAGAAAAAAATAGAAAAATAAAAAAAATGCAATATAGATAAAATAAATTCCTATTAGAGTTAGGATCAGAAGTAACATTTTCATTTTAGTTAAAATTTTAGAAAAATTAAATGTCCGGTTTCAAAATTTAGAGGATAAATTGACACTAAAACATATTCTAAGAGATATAATGTATTTTATCTTAAAAATATAAATAGTTTGTGTTATCAAAATTTTCACACTAGACTTTTTTATCCATTTAGGAATAGATGGATCAAACCCGTCAACCTGTTTTGGCAGCTACAACATGGTTATAAGGATGTCTTTGTTTGTTTTGTTAGAAGACAAAATTTTCATAGAAAAATTTTATTTATTTATATCTAAGTAAGGATTTTTATATCATTTATATATTTTGTGATTAATAAAATAATGCACAATAATAGAAAAGTTAGAAAAAATAACTTACTTTTTTAAAATAATAATAATTATTTTCTATCATATTTTTTTACATATAATATTAAATAAATAAACTATTTTTTCTTATTTTAATATTTTGTAATTATAAATATAATTAAATATCATATAAATAATTTTTCTCTTGAAACAAACCCACCAACCCTCCTAGGTGTATAGGTAGCTTATTGCAAGTCTCCTTGTTGAAGTACCCATTAGGATTGTGATGCAATGTTTATAGAAAAAGACTAATTAGGTTGCCAGTTAATTAGGCTTGACCGCTTGATTTTACTATTGGTAGTTGGATTGTCCACTTCCAAGGATAAATGTAAACAACTAAAATACAAGTGCAGCTCAAGCGCGTTTGCATGTTTCCTTCCAAACAAGCTGCTGTCTCCTTAATTTCCACAGCTTACACATTTTTCCTTGTCTATTAAAATCATTCACCTCATACCTTCGGCTTGAAGTATCCTCTGGCCTTTAACTGTATATTCTTAAGCATCAGGTGTCTATATCAAGATCATTAATTAGGGTTTAATTGAAAATAAGGAATAAAAATGATAATATATTTTTCCTTAATTAGTAATATTATGAATATTTTGAAATGATAATCTGCATTTTGATTCAATATTATATTAAGTAACAAAATTTTCACCTCAATACTTTGTCATCCTTAGTTTTGTATTCTGTAATATTTACCAACGACTTAAAGGTGGAATATCTTATTTCATCTGTCTATTTTCCCTCCGTTTATTTCGGTAAAAAAAAAATCTCTATTTATTTTTAATTATAATTACAAAAACTTAAAATAAAAAAAATTCTATTTATTCAATGTTATATATAAAAAACTTGATGAAGAATAACATCTATTTTTTTATTATTATTATAGAAGTTGTTTTCTCCCATTGTTATAGCATCATATATTATTATATTAATAATGAAACATATAAGTGACATAAAAATCCCTTACTTTTATATAAATAATATGAATTTATGATTTTCCTATCAAAGATGTTTTTTTATATAAGTGACATAAAAATCCCTTACTTTTATACAAATAATATGAGTTTATGATTTTCCTGCCAAAGATGTTTTTTTTTAACAAAACGAATAGAGTCCCGATTCCAGCCTCTCTTATAAAAAGGCTTATGCTTATAATTGGTGATCGTTTAATCAGTGTCTCATATTATAAGATTAAAACTACATGGTTTTAAATTATGGTTCACAATTATTATATTATATGTAATATTGTTATTATAGATTATTTTGCAATCATAAATTTTTTACAATTTTACTCTACAACAGTCATTTTTTTTATATATTTATTTACAATTTTATTAGGGGGTTTCTATGGTACTTACAATGAAACTCAAAGCATCTAGTAATATGAGTTTAGATACAATGAAATTATGACTAGTGTAATTTTACTTTTCCTAACAAGTTTTAAAAATTTACAATTTAGTCATCAAGAATTTTAAAATTATAAAATGATATGTGTCAATGGCAATTGCAACCGTCACCATTTTTACCTTGCCATTCATCTTCTTCTACATTCTATCATTTGCTCTGGTGATCAAAGTGCAAAACACATCTGCTACCACAAATGATGGAATTCCACATCGGAAACACATCATAACTTTATGAAAAGAAATCATAAAAGGTTATTATAAGATAATATAAATAACATAATTCGATGATAACAAATTAATGGTCTGCTGAATAGATTGCTAAAAGAACATATACATAATATGCTAAATTATTAATCTAATTATTTCTTCTTCTTTTTTTTTTTTTTTGAGAAGCTTCTATATAGATAAGGTCACAATCCTTTCTCCTTTGGAGTTTTTTTATGGACAAGGTGGCAGCCCTTGCTTCGTTTAAGCTTGCAAGGAATTTGGGATGGAGTTGGCTATCTCCATGGAGAGCGCAATGGCAGATGTGAAGTGGCGTTTAACTGTTACTCAAATTTTCAATTAAAATAAATGAAGGGTGAAATTTAATTTTAAAATTTATATCAAACAAGATTTTGTCATATATCATCTCTAAGTACTATATATTCTATATATTGTTCTCTAACGGATTAAAATTTAATTTTTGTTAATTATAATATAACCATACTTACGCCTATGATCGTAATTTAAATCCATATCAAAGGGAGAAATATTATGCTTCAGTATTTACAAATTATCATATTATATTATTAGATAATATTAATTTCCCAGCATATCGTACAGGTCAATCACAAAAGTGAAAACATAAACTTATTTTGTTTGAATTCTTAACATTGTAATTTTCCTCTCAAGTTGCCGATTCATTTAATCCACAATTTTGATAGAATAAAATTTAAAATTCTACTCTTGTCCTCAGCAAATAGGATATATAGCTCTCAATTTAGTCCCTAATAATTAAGTTTATATGAAGTTCATTTTCGTATCAAATAATAATATCTTCTGGGGCAGTGAGAAATATTAAAATTTTAACAATGACTTACAAGTTTTTTTTTTTTTTTTTTTAGAAAAATACAAATTTGCAATATAACATCAATTTTTTTATATATATATATATATATATTTTAATGGTTGGGTATGTGTAGACTTCCACTTTCACTTCTGATAATGACGTCTCCTGCCCCTATCGCCATTTAAAATGGCATAATTATTGACATACCACATCTTTTAATGTGTAAGTGCAAAGATGTTGTGTATCTTTCCTCATTCCGGCTGTACACAATGGTATACTATGATGGGACCTAATGGAGATCCAATTATAATCCTCAACTGCAATATTGTAAGATTTTATTTCATAACAATAATTTATTTTTATATTTATTTATAATTTTACTAATTAAAATATTATCATAAGTATAATTTAAAATCACAATTAATTTTCTAGCAGAAATCAATATGAATTTAGGATTATGATATTGATGCATATCTTCTTTATTTAAGTTTAAATTAAATACTGATGATCATAAATATTGTTTATATTTGTTAGTGATGGATCCAGGACTCAAGATCATTGGATCATTAGATAATAGAAAAAAAAAATTATCTTAAAAATGATATTTGTAGAACACAAATATAAAACAAATTAAAATATTATAAAAGTTAAATAATCATTCCAATAAAGAGAAAGATTACATTCTATAATTGTTCTTGATGCAATTTCATATTTTGAAGTTGTTTAATAATCAATTCATTATTAATATGATTAAATAGTTCTCTTTGGATATAAATAACTATGACTAAGCAATATAGTGAATATTTTCAAATGATAATCTAAAAACTGAGGATGAATAATTCCAAGTAACCCGATTTTAAATGAAATTTGAAGTAGTTCAGAACAATCTAGAAGGAGAATCCTTATGGAATATTCTGGCATGGTTATATGTTTATAATATATTCTTCTATATATTTTCAACTCATCATAGATAGATTGAAGCACAGATAAGTTACATTGAATATTGAATGTAGACATCATTAAAGCAGATCAATATTTAATATATATAAATAACATACTCATATTCAAATTTCTAGGATTTTTCATTATACATTTGTATTTCGTTATCAACGAGGAACGGAAGGTCACCCTAGATAATTTTATAATACAACTAGCAACGCTCCCTCTCTATATCCGCATATTGATAGACTAATGTTTCAAATTGCAAATTAATATTATTGTTGGGATCTTTTTATAATTATAATTTTTTTTAATTCGGATCTATAATAATTATAATTTTCAAATTTATTTATAATTTTATTAATAATAATATAATCACAATTATAATTAAAACCATAATTTAAAATCAAAAGATATACATATATATTATTTTTATATTATTTAGACTAAAATATATTTTTACCCTTTTAATTTTGCTTAAATTATAATTTTATCTCTTTTTTAATTAAAATAATGTTATATTCTTATTTTTTTTTAAGATAACAATTAAATCCCGCCTTCTGACTTCCATTAAAAATGATATAGGAAATTCTGACATGGCATCTTGCCCCTTTGTTTGTCTTCCTCCTTTGTTCTTCTTCTCAAGACAACAGCATCCCGAGAACCCTCTCTCCGACCAGACCTTGCATCCACCCATGCCACCTCCAACAGCGGTACTGGAAGCCGGCACCATCTCTGCAAATCAACTAGCTTTTGCACTTGTTTTTGGGTCTTCAAATTCTTGCCCAAATAACAACGCAAATCAACTAGCAACGTGACACAAGGATTGAAAGAAAACCCATTTATCATTTTCACAAAAAAGAAATCAAAAAACCAAATCCGGAAATGAATTAAACTCACCTGAGAGCAAAAGTGGAAAACTGTGAGGAAAAAGACAGGGACTTGAAGCCATTCCGTTGAGTTTGAGGCCAAAGGATTGGCCTTTCAAATACAAGGACGAAGAAGGACTCTGTTCTCGGAGTAGGCGGCGAGGGTGAAGAAAGAAGACTCGTCGGTGGTGGCGTGTCTAATCTCTATTCCAAAATATTTATAATTTATTTTATTGAATATATATATTTTGGATATATTAAATGTGTTAAACATCAATGACTTTAGTTTGATGAAGACTTAAATTAGATTTAGGATCACCTTAATGTATATATTATGATTTATTTAAATTTAAATTTAAATTGAGGTTTAAGCTAATTTCAAAATGTATTTGTTTCAAGGATTTGCATTGAGAATTTTGGAAATTTTCTTCAAAAGTATTTCTTTATATTTTTAAATAATTTAACAAAGTTTAATACTTAAAAAATATGTTTTTAAGTTAAAATAAATGTTTTGAAATTATTTAGAAATAATTTTTACTCAATATTTTTAAAACAACATTAAAAAAGAAGAAGCATATCCTAAGCTCCTAAGTCGATTTGTAGTCAATGGGACTTTTTCCAAGATCTTTGCATTTCACTTTAGTCGATTTGCAACTTTTAAACTATCCATATTGATGAAATTGCTCGGTCTTGAAATCAACAATTGAAAAATTTTTGCAGAAAAACGAATCGAGCAAAACCCTGGATCTTATTGGTTTAGTGTGTTCTTACAACACAAATACAAAGTTGAGGGCTCAACCAACCTTTGGCCAAGCTTGCTGTAGGTAATAGCCAGAATCACATCATCGGACCTTGGTCCACTTGTCCTGACTTCTACCGGTTGCTCATGCCAGAAAATGCTTAGAATTTGGCCTCAAATTTTGAAGCTCTTGACCCTAATCCAAGTGCTAGCTAGAGAAGAGTCAAAGTTTCTAGCCTCAAAAGCCGAAATCGAACCAAGGAAGGAAACCCTAGTAGAGCTCGGGTATTTCACACTTTTTTCCTCTTTCTACTCTGCGTCCAAATACAAGCCAAGCCAGGAAAATGGGTAAGCCAAATGACATGTCGTTTGGCCAATAGCCAGAGGTCAAAATGACGTGTCGTTTTGCCCCACTGAAAAATCATTTTTTCAATCCCAATGATTTTTGCCAATTATAGTTTAGTCCCTGAAAACTATTTTCAGTCCTTTCAATTTCTGTAAATTACAATTTGGTCCCTGGATATCTTATATATCTAAATTGTAGCCATAACTCATTTTCCATTTTCTGTGTGACTCAGTAGGCCCTCGAAATATTGGTAAGAATCCAAAATACCCTTCAAATCATTTAAAGGCATATAAAATTAATGTAATTAATTTTAATTAATAATTAATTTCTCCAAATTAATTACTTATAGACTTTAAGCAATAAGCGGACTCTAATAAGCCATTATAGCTACCCAAATTTCGATGGGAGTCATTAATGATGACAAACCTGTCTGTAGATGATCTCAATGTATGATTAAATCCTTTCATTACCCATATCTAGATTAGTCAAAGGTATGGATAAACGTCAACCTTTATAACTAATCATAGTTTCTCAACTCTATGAATTATTTGCCTTAAATGAATCTGAGTACTCAAATCCAATTTAAGTCTCAATTCAACCTTGCACAAGGATTTAATTAGCCAAACTAATTCATTGAGTAGCCTCGGATATCACTCAAAAGAGTGGTAATGAATCATCTCTTGATTAGGTAATATCTAACTGTATTTTCAGAAATATCCAACTCAAGCCTTTATTATTCCTCATGAATAGAGTCACTTTTGACTTCGTCAAAGTATAACCTTTCATGCAAAAGATATCCCTCAATCTCAAGTCAAAGGATTAGTCATATAATCACCATTGGAGATTAACTATTAACGCAGTTCCATATAGTATCTCCAATTGGGTCTGACAAGATCATGATTGTCAGTTATATTTCTCTAAACTAACTGAGTCATGTCTGCATGTGTATTCAGATGTAACTCTCTTACATCTCAGTTTGTGAGGTTTGCTGCTCATGAAATGAGAAAATGCCACACCGTCTAGTCTCCACAGATCTAATAACACCCAATTATTAGATCTTGACCAGTGTCATTTTGGTACAGAAGTTATAAATCATTAATAATCAACCTCACAATCCTATAACCCTTT
>JANHAO010027570.1:0-10847 GCA_026873985.1 Saraca asoca | reverse complement strand
GATAACTTCTCACCACGGACTTCATCTTACGTATGCAATACACGATGAATGCAATATAAGATGAATATGCAACCTTTATATCCAAATGCATAGAATGTATAGTCCAGGATCAGATAGAACTCAATCAAATTAGTCTAGGGCACCCATCCAGACTAACATAAGGAACATAGGTTTCCTTAGTGATCCAAACGTGTACTGCGACTATACCACTTGATTTGAGTTCAAGGTAGTGATAGTATTGAGAGAATACCCATATAGGATTTGATCCATGTTGTGAGGCAATTGTTCAGTAGGCTAGGTTCTTGGCACTTCTTGATTTGCTTCTTTCACGAATTAGAACAGGAGTTAGAGGCCGGAAGAATACGACAATTGTGCTGCCACTGAGGAAGCATTAGAAGGAAAAATTTGAGGACCCCGGTGGGATCATGAGCTCTAATTAGCTAGGGTGAGGCCCTTTGCAGCTAGCCCTTCCTCTTAGTTATAGCTTTTCCCTTTGTATTTTGATTGGTTTGTATCCAGAGCTTTCTGATGTAGTTTTACCTCGTTGAGGCTTTTTAATAAATAAAATTTCCTTTTACAATCTCTATGTGGTACTCTCTTTCCTCGTATAAGCATTGTTTAAGCAATCTATGGAAACTGTGCAAAATTAGAAAACTATATGATAATTGAGAACACTTGGTTGCAAGTGAGCTGTAAATTGAAGTGATCTCATGCTCAGGGTCGATCTTGTGGCCAAATAAATAGATACGTTTGCATGAGAGCTACAAAATAAGAGTGAGCAATCTCGTGCTCAGGTCAATCTTGTGGCCAAATAAGTAAATAAGTTCACATGAGAGCTATGAAATAAGAGTGAGCGATCTTGTGCTTGGGCCGATCTCGTGGCCGAATAAGTAGATAAGTTTGCATGAGAGCTGCGAAATAATTAGAGTGAGCGATCTCATGCTCAAGTCGATCTCGTGGCCGAATAAGTAGATAAGTTCACATAAGAGCTGTGAAATAATTAGAGTGAGCGATCTTATACTCGGGCTGATCTCATGGCTGAATAAGTAGATAAGTTCACATGAGAGCTACAAAATAATTAGAGTGAGCGATCTTGTACTCGGGCCGATCTCGTGGCTGAATAAGTAGATAAGTTGCATGAGAGCTGGGAAATAATTAGAATGTGTGATCTTATGCTCTCAATCTCGTGGCCGAATAAGTAGATAAGTTCACATGAAAGTTGCGAAATAATTAGAGTGAGCGATCTTATGCTCGAGTCGATCTCGTGGCTGAATAAGTAGATAAGTTCGTATGAGAACTGTGAAATGAGAATTGGCCGATCTTATGGCTGGGGCGATCTTATGCCCAAATAAAGGAGGTTGGTCAATCTTGTGGCTGGGGTGATCTTGTGCCGAAATAAAAAAGTGACTGATCTTGTGGTTAAGGCAATCTTGTGCCCAAATATAAAGGTGATCGATTTTGTAGTCAGGGCAATCTTGTGCCCAAATAAAGAATGCCATTTAGGTGAGTTACCTATTTGAAGAAATTTCAAAATCAGTAAAGATATTCAAAATGTTTGCATAAATCACAAAAATTACAAAGATTTAATAGATATTCCTGATAGTGGAAGACTGCTCTTACTCGGGATCCTACCGAGACGGTCCAAGCTGCTGCTTGGAAGGTTACACAATGTAATCTTACAAGTGACCTCTTTTGATGAGATCTTCGATAACATCCCTCAGCGCACAGCATTCCAAAGTGACGTGGCCAAACTCGTTATGATATGAGCAAAATTTCCCTCGGTTGAGTCTGGACTTATTGGGAGTCTTCAGGGGTGGAGGCTTCTCGAAATCCTCTTTATCCCTTTCCATCACAAAAATCTTGTCTTAGGCATCCGACAAGATGCTATAGGTGTTATGGCGACCTGAAAATGGGGATCATTCATCCTTGCTCTTCTTAGCGAGCTTATGAGCAAAACTGTCATTTCCATTTCCAAGGTTACCCCTCTTTTTACTTTGGGCTGAGCTGCTCGCCTTGGGCTTGTGTGGACTAAAAGTCTCTTCCCATCTAATCTACTTTATATCCCGCTCCAGGTTGCTAACTAGGGATTTGTACAAACTTTTGAATAGTTTTTCATCCCTGCGAAGTCCCGCTGAATTTGCAGTCAAGATGGCCTCATCTGAAGGCTTTTCGACATTGTTAACCTCACGTCTGAAGTGAGCAATATAGTTTTTCAATGTCTCATGCTTACTCTGGAAGACCGTAGCAAAATGGCATGGGGGCGTGATCTACTTCTTCAGCACCCTATACTAGTCGATGAACTTGTCCTGGCACTCCTCCCAGTTGCTAATGCTACGAGCCGAGAGGCTTCTAAACCATATTCGAGGAACTTTACCCAACATAGTAGGGAAGACGTGACACCTGATCAAGGGATTATAAGTTTGAAGATCCATTGGGATGTTGAACAGGTCCAGATGGTTATACGGATCACTATCTCCATCACATAGTGAAATGACTAGAACTTTGAGTTTACATGAGAGGGATTCCTCCTCGATTTCCTCAAAGAAAGGAGTTCATTCCCCAAAGTGAACTTGGCCATTTCGAGTTTGAGGATGCTCCTCTAAATGCTTTATTCTTTGAAGGAGGTTTTTTACCAAAACATCCAAGCCCGCCAGTCATTGGCTAGAGACTTGGTGGCTTGGTTCACTTTTCTAGCCATGCGGATGGTGATTTGAAGTCCGTCCTCGGTCAGTTTCACCAAAACACTCAAATCTAGGTGCAGTGGTCTCAGCTCATCCTTGCACATTCTGCATTTGTGCTTGCATTAACATTGTGACCATTTTAGCCAGCTCTCCTATCATGTGTTCAAGCTTTTCTTGACGTTAGAGCCAGGCTTGTATTCCATCAGTGCCATTGGCAGCGAGAATTGGTTGTATCAAGCTAGTTGGGGGGATGCCAGTGGTTATTCCAATGACAGGAGCAATGGAGGAGTCTGCCATCGAGACGTGACCCTACGGATGATGGGGTTGCACATTTGAAGCTCTGGTAGCTCTTCCCTTAGCCATTGCAGCAAGAAATGAATTAGGACAGGTGAAATCCCCACAGACGGTGCCAAAATGTTGACGTTGGATTTTGGTATTGAGCCAAACTCCAACCAACAAGGGGAATTTTTTTGGGATCTCTAACTGTTAACCGGTTCAAATACAGAAGATCAGCAAAACACACAGAAAATGAGGGAAGCGCAGCGGGGAAATACAAAGTTTTAACTTGATTCGGCCAAATCCGGGCAGCATCGAACCCTACGTCCACAGTAATGTATTATTTAGGAGGTGTTTTTCACAGAGTTTCAACATACAAGTTTTTTCTCCTCTCTTTGCAGAGGGCTCCTTCCTCATATTTATAGAGGAGAGGAGGTTACAAATGTAATTATACATATACTAAATCTGTTACATCAGTATTTAATATACGAGACTTAAACAGGCAAACTAAATCCTGAAATTCAGCTATTGCAAATTGCCTCTTGTAGGTGGGCTCCATGTATTTGTTAGGCAAAGTGTGATTTTGATTCTATGTCTAGCGAGCTCTCAGGTCGCTGGTCGCGCCTCGCTAGCTGATTCCTTTGGTATGGAAGTGTCGATTCCTTTATGATGATGAGGTCGAGCTCGCTCTGTCAAGGGCAAACTCGAGCTTAGGAGGTCGCTTTGCGACATAAATTGGAGACATAGTGCACCGAGTGCTCTTTACGCTGGATATTCACCGTACTCAAGTTGTTTACTAACCTTTCGAAGATGATCCAGATTCCTCATATAATATAATATAACAGTGGTATATCTTTCCTCTGTGATGTATGTGTTATGTTTACTGTGAAACATAAAAAGAAAATTAATTATACAAGTGCTTTTTCTTAAAAAAAAAATATTCTTCACTGTATTATGTTTGCTTTGATAAAAGATATTATATATATATATATATATATATTCTAAAGATATTTTTTATAAGTTGTTTAAAAATTGTTTTTATAGAAAAATTACCTCTAGCCGGGAATAGAATGAAATCCCCAGCAGAGTTATTGAAATGCCACTTAAAAGGAGAAATTATTAGTCGGAAATATAAAAAATTTATTATGTAATCATTATTACGTATGTTGAATGTAAATACTAGGTTAAATTAATCTACAACTTCCTATATTTTGTTCTTTTGCTAAGAGATTATTTATAATTTAAAAATTTAGAATTGACTATTTATAATTTTTTTTAAGTTTTCACTTAATTACTATTTAATTGGTAAACATGATATTTAAATTTTCAATTAGCATTCACATTATCATTTATTTTTCTAAGTTGGAGTCAAAATTTTATAGCAAGTACTTAATTAAAAATTTAAAAAATCATAAATACCTAATTTTAAAATTTCAAATTCACTTAAAAAAAAGTGAAAGTATAGAAACTATTTGACTTTTTTGCATCAAGTTATGTTTTTTTGGAATCTTATCAATTAAAATAAAATTTATTTGACTTATTTTTTTATGGTTATTTATTATTTTTCTATATATATCAATATGGCAACTTAAAAATTTAGATGCCATGTCTATGAATTACATACAAAATTTCGCTATTAAACTTTGAGTAAAACTTAAAAAAAAAATAAATGATGATGTATATGCCATCTTAAAAATTTAGATGTCATTATTCATAAATTAAACTATAATTGAATAAAAAAAATTAATAATGAGTAATTAACAAGAGTAAAAGTTATTTGACTTTTTTGCTTCAAGTTATGTTTTTATGGAATCTTATCCATTAAAATAAATGCTATTTGACTTTTTTTTTCTGGTTGAAATTTTAGATGCCATGTCTATGTCTATGAATTACAACCAAATCTTTGCTATTAAAACTTTGAGTCAAACTTACAAAAAAATAAATGATGATGTATATGTTAATTTGAAAATTTAGATGCTATTGTCTATAAATTATTGGATAGAAAATTAATAACAAATATTTAATTAGAAACTTAAAAAAATTATACATATCTAATTTCAAAATTTTAAATTATAGATAGTTACTTAAAATAAAGAGTAAAAGGGTAAAAAATTGTAGATGAATTTAACCTAAAAATTATTATTCATATGCTGATGACTATTAATGCTATTGATCTAATTTGTTTAATTTAATAATTCAAATGCAATCTAATTTTAAAAATTATTTAATATTTCAATCAAATTTATTATCTATATTCTTTTTTTCTACGATAATTTTTTTTGTCTTTTTATTTGAAAAATCCTTCATATAAAAATGTATTTTTATCCCATTTAAACTAACTATTAACGTAAATCTTATGTTTGGGAGAAAATTATAAGCCAAATTTGCAAGGGTAAACCATTAAAGTAATACCTAACATATTTGAGAGATATCAAATAAGTATTAAAAGATATTTTAATGTGAATTTAGTATTAATTTTATAAATTTTATATCAATGTAGTGTTATTGTTACTTCTTTTATTAAAATTATTTACATGATACATGCATGATTAATGAGTTTTTGATTGACATAGAAGTTAAATACCATTATGAAATAGCTATTAAAAAAAGTTACAAATAATAATTTATTTAAAATCACATAAACTCTAATTCTTCTATTAATTAAATTCATAAATCATAACTTTTTTAAATTTTCACATTTTTCATAGATTTTCAAATTAGTGTGTATTGTCATTTTAAAAAATGGACATATTAAATAAACTCAAAAATTTAAATGAAAATGATAATTCACACAAAATTTAATGACCTACTACTACAATGATATAAAAATTTGGATAAAATACAAATAATCCCTCTACACTGATATAAAAATTTGGATAAAATATAAATAATTCCTAAACTAAGGCTTAGTGTCATAATCTTCAGAAGTGTCAAATCATATAAATAATTTTCTAAAATTTTAAAAAATTGGAAACATTAAAACTGCAATCTAAAGAAACAAGAAAAGACAGATAAGTCACATATCTAACTATTTTTTAGTGTCGTAACTTAAAGTAGTAAAGGAAAAAATAACAAAAATATATATCTCACTCCCTTAATGCAGCTAAATTGAATTTTAATAATGATTTATTTAAAATATTTACTTTTAATCATATCCTAAATATATTAAAAACTCAATTTCTATTGGTAATAATTTAGTTAAAAAATTTATCCACAAATTAATTAAAATTCACAAAAAAAAAGTTATGAGTCATGGATGACTTACATATGTATTTTTCTATTTTTTAACTATGATTTTAATATTTTTAATTTTTTAAATATTTCAAGAGATTATACGTAAAATTCAAAATTTTAGAAAATTACATAACATTAAATCTTACTTTAATTGGATTATTTATATTTTAAGCTAAAAAAATTAGAAATTGATGCTAAATTCATGTTTAAATGTTGACATAAATGTATCCTGCCAGCAATTAAAAAAAATTGAATGGCATGAATTCATTGATTAAGTGTAAATACAAAATTAATTGTAATATTAATTGATATCAATTAATTACATTAAAATTATATACCATAAATATTAATGTGAAATCGAATTCTTTCTATTCACCTTGCATTTGACGCGTTAAAAATACTTGAATCACCTTATTTATAATTTTCATGCAAGATGATGATATTAAGTTTAAAACACTATTTTAGTCCCTCCTCACACATGTAAAGTTTTTTTAATTTAGATGATGATATTAAGTTTCAAACACTACTTTGATTTTTTATAGGTTCAACTTAATATTTTTGTTTATTTATTTTTAAGTTTGTTAATAAAATTGATGATGTGAAAATATAAAATCTGACCCAATGCCCTTTGATACTTATATATCAATATTTATATTATAAATTTATTTTATAACTTTCGTTGAAAAATATGGATATAAGATAATTACTTTAATTTTTTTATCATTTAATATATATTTTAAACATATAAATATTTAATTTTCTTATACAAGTTATATTTAATTTTAATATAAATATTTAATGACATCACATAAAATTTTTGTTGATGGTAGATTTTAGCTTGATGGACCCAAATCTTAGTCAACCAGGTTGTTCTTATTACCTCAAGCTGCAAGCTAGCTGTAAATGTAGTAAATAGAAGCAGAAAGCAAGAAAAAGATAGAGAATAACTAATACAGAATAACATAGAGGATTTTTTAATGTGGTTCGGCTAAAATCCTTTGTTTGAATTCTTACGTCCACAGCAATATGTTATTTCTGAGGAAAATGTTTTACAGAGCTTCCTCTCTGGCTTAGTAGAACTTCTGCTAATATTTTTCACTCTCCTTTTACAATGATTTTAGCCCCCTTTTTATAAAAGCATGGAAGGGTACAAATATAATTTGACAAACTATAAATATGTTATATCAAGTAATAAATGTATTTGACTATTTGTCCTCCTGCAAGTTAGCTTCTGCATGATGTAAACTGGCTTTTGCATATTACTTTCTACAGGTGGGCCCGCATATTGATATTTGTAAGTTAGTCCTACAAGTTGATATTGGCCAGAGAAGTATTTAAGCTTTCCTTTAAGGTTGGGAGCTAGCTGAGGGCTGGCTGATATAACGAGCTGGGAGCTAGCTGCTGTAGCGAGCTGAGAGCTAGTAACTCTAGCGAGCTAGGAGCTTACATGTGACGTTATCAATGACCTAAATGATCTAAACCTTTCTGTTGGACTTGTCTGCTAGGTTTTTGCCAGCTCATGTCACATAATACCAAAAATACCTACAACATTAGCCCTGCAGCTCTTAGTGCGTTTTACGGACTGGGAGCTAAAACTAGCTAGCAAAAGTCTTCACTTGTATCTTGCAATGTTGTTTCAGACTTATGCAATTCTAAATCTCTTCTCTTGAATATTTATGTGCGTATTTACCTTGATGAACAAGGTTGTTGGTGAGCTAAATGCTCATTATATAAGAGAAGACAATATATATGTTGACATGAATAAGTTCCATGTTGTGTGACAAATCAATCATATTAGATCATCTTGATTGATAGTGAATTCGAGCACCGGAGTGCCTCGACTGGTAATGAGTTTGAGTGTTCAGTGGATAATTAGGTATGTTTAGGCTGGCACGAGGTCGCAATGGGCGATTAGGTGAGCCAAACTGCGAGATAGAGAGCTCGGTGGGATATTAGGTGCACCAAGGCCAAGATGGGTACATAGTGAGCGATTAGGTGCGCTCAAATTGGCACGAGGCCGCAGTGGGCAATTCGGTGCGTAGAACTGTGAGATAGAGAGCTTAGTAGGCAATTAGGTGTGCCCAGGTTGATATGGGTATGCAGTGAGCAATTAGGTACACTTGAACTGGCACGAGGCTGCAATGGCCAGTTAGGTGCGCTCGAACTGCCATGAGGCCGTAGTAGGCGATTAGGTGCATCGAACTGCAAGATAGAGAGCTCAATGGGTGATTAAGTGGGCCCAAGCCAAGATGGGTGTGCAATGAGCAATTAGGTGTGCTTGCACTGGCATGAGGTCACATACACAATGGGCAATTAGGTGTGCATTCACTGGCATGAGATGGCGAAGGGCAATTAGGTACGATCAAGCTGATAGTGGGCGATTAGGTGCATATACATTGTAGCGAGATGAAATGTGCAGTAGGTACACGCATTAGCATGAGAGCACGAGGGACGATTAGGTGTGCCCGATTTGACAGTGGGCGATAAGGTACACACACTGGCATAAGATCGCGAGGGGCGATTAGGTGCGACTGAGCTAATAGTGGACGATTAGGTGCACACGCATTGTAACAAGGTGAGATGTGCAGTGGGCGATTAGGTATTCACACACTGGCATGAGATTGCGAGAAGCGATTAGGTGCACTTGAATTGATAGTGGGTGATTAGGTGCAGACGCACTAGCATGAGATCGCGAGGAGCAATTAGGTCCGACTGAGCTTATATTGAGCGATTAGGTACGTACACACTGTAGTAAGGTAAGATGCACAGTGGGTGATAAGGTGCACACACACTATAGCGAGGCAAGATGCGTAGTGGGTGATTAGGTGCGCACGTACTAGCATGAGATCACGAAGGGCGATTAGGTGTACCTAAGCTGATAGTGGGCGATTAGGTGCACACGCACTGTCATGAGACCATGAGGGACAATTAGGTGCACCTAAGCTGACAGTGGGTGATTAGGTGTGCACATACTATATCAAGGTGAAATGCATAGTAGGCCATTAGGTATGCACGCACTGGCATAAGATCACGAAGGTCAATTAAGTGCACTTGAGCTGACAGTGGGTGATTAGGTGTGCACGCACCGTAGCAAGGTGAGATACATAGTAGGCGATTAGGTGTGCATGCACTGGCATGAGATTGCGATGGGCAATTAGGTGTGCCTGAGCTAATAATGAGCGATTAGGTGTGCATGTACTGTAGCGATGTGAGATGTGTAGTAGGCGATTAAGTGCACATGCACTGGCATGAGATCATGAGAGGCGATTAGGTGCACTCGAGCTGAAGCGAGGAATAGATCCCATGAGAGCTGCGAGTTATCAGTTCGCATGAAAGCTACAAATAATAGGTCACATGAGAGCTGCGAGCAATAGGTTGTATATGAGTTGTGAGTAATAGGTCATATGAAAGCGGCGAGCAATAGGTCACATGTGAGCTGTGAGCAATAGGTCGCATGAAAGCATAGCTTTGATTTTCATAAATTAAATATGATAGACACGACCTTAGTTTGCAGCAAGTGTCAAGAAGCCACAGAAGTGTCTCAGCTAGTAGTGTGTAAAATACTTAGATAATTGCATGAGAGCTGCCCTTTAATTACCATAAATTGAATGCTGAGATAGACCATGTAAGAAAGCTATATTTTTGAATGATAGATCACATGCATATTATGTTGAAAAGTAGGTCGCATGCATGCTCTTCAACTTGTAATCCACAGCAATGTATATTTGCTCAAACTAGGCAATGTATATTTGCCGGATCTTCACGACAATGTTGTTAGATTTGCTCTGGCCAAGAGAGGGAAATTTTCAAAAAAAAATTCAGTGAACAAAAACCTCAAGTCCGAAACTCACCTCCCAAATCCATTGGTTTGAGGCTTCAATGTATCATATACATTAAATATAAAGTAAAAGGAAGCATGACTAACCTTTAATCCAGCTCCTTGCACAGCGGAAATATCTGATTTCTCCGGTCACCTCAAGAGTCCAAGCGTCCTCCCTCCACCGGTATCCACGCCAGAGAAGAACCCATGACCTCCTCAGCTTCTCCACTTGTGCTAGCAAGCCTCTGGAAGCTGAAAGGACCACTTGGAAGCCGAAAAGTCACTGGATCTCATCCGGTGCCACCTTCCCTCTACACCGTTCGGCCATGGCCGAACCTTGGAGAACCACTTCTCCTCTTGCCGAAACATTCGGCCAAATCAAGGGAAGATGAAGAGAACTCACCAGAACATTTTTGATCTTCCTCCTCCGGTCCGACGAATCAGATGCACACCGAGGTGGACGGAGCTCTCCACGGCCCCTTCATCTTCTTCACCCGGACGCGAATGGGAAGCCAGCCGAACAACTTCGACCTTTTGGGAAAACAAAGAGTCGCCCCCAAAACGGCGTTGTTTTGGTCGACCTATTAAAGGCCAAAACGATGTCGTTTTATGCAATAGGAAAATAACTTTTTTAATTTGCAGTTTAGTCCCTGTAGTTTCATAAACTACAATTTTGGCCCAAATAATTCCACCAAATTACGATTTGGTCCCTGAATATCAAATATATTCAAAAATTGGCCATATCATTCTTCGTTATGCGTGTGACCCAGTAGGCCCCCGAAATATTGGTAAAAGTCCAAAATGCCCTTCAAACCCTTTGAAGGCATATGAAATTA
>JANHAO010027569.1:0-10815 GCA_026873985.1 Saraca asoca | reverse complement strand
GTCTTTGGGACCTTAAACCTTGTAGGTCTACAGTTCTATTATAGTTAGCTCTCATAATTTTCTGTCTCCCCCAAGCTGTGTCTACTACGTTGATCCTTTAGATATCTATTCATGTATTATGTTCTAAATTTTAGATCCTTACATTGGACTATAGCTAGGGTTATGCGGCAGTTGATCTCTGTTATGTCCTTATGTACATGTAAGCTAAGTGAAGAACTCCATACAATGTACAAGTATGCCTACTACCAGAAAATGTCTCACCGCATCCATTTATAAAGCTAAAACCCCCAAGAATTAAATTACACTCTTATAATTACTTTTACCAATGAGAAGTATCAGTTTCTGTTGATACCTCGAAAGTCATACATATTAGAGGGATAACATAAATTCTCTCTTGTCTTGTTCAGATATGAAACAAATTACAATTTTTTGGATGTATTTCCTTGACGAGAAAATGTGCAGATTCAAAATACTCACATAGGAATAGAAAGAGAATTCTCAGTTTTTGAAGATAAACGCACCAATGAGAGTAGAGAAGAAGATCAAAGGCACATGCCTTATTTGCAAAGTCACTCCAATTATACGAATCAAACATAAAGAAATCTCAAGTTCTTAGGTCCTTGAAACACTACGCTGAGAATAGAGAGTCGCAAGAGGCGATATCAAAAAGCTGAGAAGAAGAAACCTTTGTTTCTCTGCTCTCTCTGCTTTCGACGTTGTAATACTGGTGTGCACCAGAAAAATGGGATATAGTACTGGTATAAGATTAGGATGAGGAATCAATGCACACTTAAATCATTTAATCATTCTCAAAATCCTGCTCATGTAATGTTTTCTTGATTAAACCCGTTTAACCATGTCAAATTGTCAAGTCTATACATATCTACTATAATATCAAGGCTATCAATAGGATATTAGCATATCTACATATAATGCCTATCATGCATCTAGGCCGAGTTATGCAAATTACACTTATTTAATTTTCTCAATTTCACTTATTACACGTTTAATAGAATCTAACTTAAGCTAACCTTACTTATTCATAGATCCCACATATTTAGATTCTTCCAAGTGTGAATTACAACTAACGTTACTCGTTCGAGATCCACCTAACCAATTGAACTTGCACAACTCAAACATGCATGAAGGCCCACCACTTCTAGTATAGGAATGTAAACAATGGCCCGCTAAATGTGCGAGGTGGCATCCTCATCCGATTGATCCCAGAACAAAGATGCAGAACCAATCTTCACTGAATGATTTAAACTTTGAATTCACTGACTTCGGGTGTTAAAAACTAAAAAATCAACTCTAGTTTTTATAAACCTCACAATCAATACAAACAAATTATACAAATCAAAAATAAAATAAAAAAAATGCACAAATCATACTGTTTATTCTAAGTTCTTAACTTCTCATACAACGCTCTATTTTTTAGCGATCTCATCGAGGACTCGAAGTTGACGGCGGAGGTAGTGGTAAGGTGACAGCGGTCGATAAAATTGGCTACGAAAATGCTAAAGAGTGAAGAAGGCTTCGCAGCAGAAGATTCACAAGTCACAATCTCACTACCGCAGGCTTTGGTGCTTCGCAGAATTGCAAGATGCAGCAGATGCAGAAGAGTTGTAAAGGGTCGGCTGAGGGTTTAAAATACACTACTCAAAATGAGAAAATATTACACTTACCGAATCAATCAGTCTTTGATTTAGTCACCAAACAACTCTAAAATTAAAAAAACCTATCTCAAACCCGAATAAATTCGGTGGCTAAAGAATCCAGATACAATAAAGTTTGGTCACAAAAAATTTATATAACTAATATAAAATTTTCGCAATTGGCAACTACATGGTGACCTAATAGCCATTAAAATGCTTGCCATTGAACCATTTCGATTGTTGATTCGATGGATAAGTTCTTAAACATATCATATTTTCTGTTCTTAGCCAATTAGTGGCAAGATAGTCTAAGTTCAGTCGCTATTAGAGACCAAAAAAAATCAATCATTAGTTTCGGTCACTAAAATATTTTTTTTTCTTTTTTGTGGTGTTAGTTTAAATGCTTATACTTGATTATGTGTTTATTAAAGTTTAGATGGCTTGATAATAAAATTATTTGATTTCAATGGAGTAGAAATTGCCTCGTGAAGGAATTTAGTCATATGATAATAATATACAATTTGTATAATTAACCTCTTGAATAGTTTGTTTATATGAAACAAATATATCATTTTGCTAATTTTATAAAAATAAAATAAAATTTTATCTTTCAGATAAATTGACTTTCATTAATTGTATATATAAATATACAGTTTAGACTTATATGGATGGGCGTGACAATATTTGAAATTTCTTATCTAAAACTTTAACCAATGTTAGAAATTGTATTATAGGAGAAGACATAACTAAATGAGAAGTAAAATTAAGTGAATTTAGTCAGAAAGTAAGTAAATGATTATTATGTATAAACTTATTGTTAATTTGGCATGTTTTGATTTTAATTTGATTTTGTAATATCTTAAATATTTTATTGATCTAATAAAATGTTTAATGTTGTTAAAATTACGATTATGTTGGATGATTATAGATTTTGGTTCAATGATTGTTTCTATTAAATTGTAAATAATAGTAAATTTTTGTAAAAATGAAGTTGGCAACAAGTTTCTGTAAAAATATATATATAGCTAGAAACATTTTTTTTGAGGGAAAAGACGTTGGGTTTTATACAAAACTAACTTTTTTTTTTCACTAATGACTTTGCTTATTACAAAAAAAAATGGCATCTTTAGTGATTATTATTGCTTGAGAAAAGATGTCGATTATTTTTAAAATCTAACATCTTTAATGGTTGAGAAAAAACATCAATTTATGATAGAAACCGACATTTTTAATGAAAAAAAGATGTCAATTATTCATTAAAAAATCGACGTATAAAAGTTTTTTTTTCAAATAAAAGATGTCCTTTGTATATTAAATTGACATAATTTCTTTTCTTACATATCTATTAAAAAATTGACGTGAATTATTTTAATCAACCATGTCACTTAGATAAACGTCGGTCTTCAAATCGACTTAAAGTATGTGAAATAACAGACATGTAAATATATTTTTGTAATAGTGGTATATCTTTATTAATTGTTTGTATTTTACAGATTTAAATGTTTCATAACATGAATTATTTCTTTTCTTACATATCTGTTAAAAAATCGATGTGAATTATTTTAATCTACCATGTTGCTCATATAAACGTCGGTCTTCAAATCGACTTAGAGTATGTGAAATAACCGATGTGTAAATGTATTTTTGTAATAGTGGTATATCTTTATTAATTGTTTGTATTTTACAGATTTAAATGTTTCATAACATGAATAAAAGATTTGATTATTAACTTTTATTTTTTTTCCCAATTTTAATAATTACCACTAACATAATTACAACTAGACTCATATAAATTGGATTAATTTAAAAGGGAAAAAAAGAATGAAACTTTGAGAGGAAACAAGACTCAAGAGCCACGATCCAATCTCGAATTTTCCTTTCTTCTTCTTTCATAATTAAAAATCTCAAATACTTTCACTGTTTCCTTTCCTTTACTATCTGTCAATCTAAAGTAAAGTCTAAGCCGAAAAAATTCATTTGTATTCCATCTTAACTTAGAACATTGTTTAGTCTTAAAAGACGTTTATGTTAGCAAATAATTTTTAGCGTATGTATGCAGGGAAGGTTCGGTAAAGTTTGGTTAACACAGAAAGTTAGGCATTTACTAGTGCTTAGTTATTATGTTAAAAAAAATTTGGTAAGATACTAGCAAATTAAATTTAACAAGTTACCTAGAGTGTATATACCGGTGTTTTATATTTCAGGCAGCTGAGAATAGACAAATGCCCAAACACCCCACGATATATACCATGACAACTAGATTACAACAAAGGCCCGAGTGTCTCTGTTCCCCTAACTGCACTTGTGTTTAATTAGAAATGATCATGGGTCGACTCTTAAATTAATGCATTGGGCTTCTTGCATGAAATTATACATTATGTGTTAATCTGAATTCAAATTCAACTTTTTTTTTTTTTTGAAAGCTTTTCATCTCATTCAATCCGATTTTTATAATATATATTTATTTAAGTCAGATCGAATCAATTCAATTTATTTATATTAACTCTAATTTGGTCTGATTATTAATCAATTTTTTTTAAAAAAAATCTGAATATTATTAGATCTATTATTTTAGAATCAAACTCTATTTTTTTTATCACAAGGATCGAGCCTAGCGATTTGGGTTTATGTTTAACATGAGCATGATCTTTTATAGCTTGTGTCTTGCATGGTCTCTTTTTAGAAAAACTACTTTTGCTAAAAAAAAAAGAAAAAGAAAAAGAAAACCTCAGATTAAGAATATAGATCCCTCAATTTCTTAAAATTAAAGATATAAATTTAAGAGAAATACAAATATAAAAGAAATTGTATTAAAACGATATATTCTAATAAAAAACTGAATTTCAGAATAAAAATTGTGTTCTTATTCATCTGAAATTAAAAGAAATTAACAATACAAAAAATTGAGAACAATAAATGCTCAAATAAACTCTTTTCTTTAACCTTAACTTAGAACTACAGTTGGATCTTGTAATACACTGGGCATATTAAAAGTTGATGAAAAAAAAAAAGGAAAATCATATGCGAGTGAGAATTTATAAAAAGTCCACACAAATTATTTAACTTATAAAGATAGTCTATTTTATATGCTGCATATATACAAGAAAGTGGATATTTTCGTTTTATTAGCATAAAAAGGATAGTAGACTATCTTTCAAACAAATTGAAGATGAGAAGTGAAATTATCCAAAGCAAAAGAATCATCAAATTAAATAAAATCTAAATCAAATAATATGTATGCCGTAAATTACAAAATATAAGTTCATGGGAAATTTAAACAATTCTAATGCAGTTAAAATATTAATAGTACACACTCCTAAACAATTAAAATTGAAGTAGTGTCTGTATAATTTTAAAAATATTTCAATTTGTGTTGTTGTTCCTCAATAGAAAAATCCTTGTATACATATGTTTTTACTTTTATTTAACAGAAAAAAAAGAATTATTAGCCAATTTTATTATTCTATTTTTCATGCGCCAGTTTTATAACTTCTACAAATATTTAGGGCCTGTTTGGAAATCTATTTTTTTGTTTTCAAAAATAATTTTTTTATTTTTCTATTTTATAAAAATAAAAAAATCTGTTTGGCAACTTGTTTTCAAAAATTATTTTTCAAAAACTGTTTTCTAGAAGTGTAACTAAAAAACAGTTTTCAGAAAACAGTAAAATGTTATTTTCCCTTATTTTTGTATATAGCTGTTTTAAGATTTTTTTCAAAAATAAGAAGAAAACCTTTTTTTATTAATGACAAAGTTATAAATAATATTAAATATATTTTTTTTATCTTAAAAAATAAAAAAAATACTTATTTTCAAAATTTATATCCAAATAAATTTTTTATTTTTTTATTCTTAAAAAATAATTTTTAAAAAATTATTTTCAAAAATAATAAAATAAAAAACACCTTAAAATACTTACAAACAGAACATTAGTATCCTGCTTCTCATTTTTAAAACATTAAAAATTACACATAGACAATACAAGAATTTCTCTTCTAATTATTATGCGAATCCCAATTGATTTTTAGTTTTAGGTGATTATATCTTATTCTAAGTGGGAATGCCATTACACAGAACACGAGAACACCAAATATTTCAAAATTCTTCGTCTCTCTTTCCCCCCTAATTCTCACGGTAGGTTGCTGAGTGGCCCTACGAAGCACTATGTTCATAAGAAATTTGCATGTCAATGATGAAAAAGTAAGCAAATGCATGTACCCTTTTATAGTTGATGTCCACTTTATCAAAGTCTGATAATCCTCATCGGTTAGTGGAGTATCTACTTATCAACTATGGTTTTCTTTTCTTTCTTTAATTTTTTTTTTTCAATAGCAAATTTTTAAACCTTTTCCATTAGAAACTGATCAAGATGTGAAAGGATACATAGACTTAAAAGAAGAATCAGCTAGGTGCGTGGACTTCAGCGTCCGTAGCTTCTCCTTTTAACCTAAAAGCTTGGATTCACAAGTTCATGTTTGTCAAAAAGGATCGTTTTCAAAGCCAACCGATCGCAAAAATCAACAAATAAAGAGAGACAAACAAAGCGATTTGCTTTGTATTTTTTCCAAAGTCAGAAATTAATAGCCTTAAGCATGCGGTAGAGCAGAGAGTACAGAGAGACAGAGAGACAACTTTGTCTTTCTTCTTTCCCAATACAAAAGAAAAGAAGAAAAATAAAGCAAACCACATTCATTCAGAGCTACAGAGACATCACGTTGTGAAACTAAAGCTGATTAAATTGTCAAACCCCTTCATCTGCCTTCCGGGTGCAACGGGAAGAGCTCCAGAGTTCTATGTTCCTCCTCTTTACACAATGACCTGCTTTGTTCTTCCAACTCCAAGCACTCAAATCCCCAGCTCATACACTTCTTCTTGTACGGACTATCTTCCTTCTCTCTTTCCACTATTTCCCCCTACAGGCACACATAGCCATGAACATGTTAAAAAAAACTACCTTCACAGATACACGGACAAGATAATTAAATGAAGCTGGCTGGTTTAAGATGTTTGTATCATGGCTTTAAATTGTTTCAAATTGTAATTGTGATCGCGATTGCAAAATGAAAAAAAATGCATCGTTGTGCAAAATTGGAGTAGGCTACAGTTGTGAAGACAAACCCAAGTCCAACTTCCAATATACTATGGGATTGTGAACTGCAATTTAAAATCATGATTTGAATTCAGCTGTGAGCGTAAAATTAAATTAAACATACCCTTGTTTCCAAAGTTATAGTGGTAATGGCTGTGGGAGTTCGTGGACTGTGACTAAGGCCAAGACTGTTGCGCTTTTGCTTTTGTCTCTCCCGTGCTTTGTGATTCTGGAACCAATAAAAGACATTCTTGCCTTCTATCTTGCCATATTTGCTAAGCTGCGTTGTGATCTGCTCTATCTGTTGAGCATTAGGAGTTCTCATCCCACTTCTGTACAACATCTCCAATATCCCTATCTGTTCTTGTGTCGGATTCCACCGTGTCCCACCAGGATGCGTTTCAACCTGCATGCAAACGAATCCTAGTTAATTTTAGCACATTTCTAGATAATTTCGGTCTTGAAGCAATGCAATTGTTCTCATAGGTATGTGTGTTGTGTGCAGCACGTGGCTGCATGCATGGAGGTATATACTCGCCTGGGCCTGAGGCAAATCTTTCTTAATATTGTCGTCATGAGAGGAGGAAAGGAGTTTTCGAGGGCCGCTTTCGGGGCGGATGAAGGTCTTGAGATCGAAAGAGGGAAGAGGAGGATCGGAGTTAGGAAGCTTGGGAGCGAGAGGGCGCAAGCGCTTGCAGCCGGCGAGGGAGAGGGAGGGTTCATGATGATCCCAGAATCCACGTGCGAGCTGGTGAACCTTCATGCTGCTTCCCATGTGTGGTGGAGATGATAAGGATGATTGGGAGCTCAGTGGTTATATAGAGATGAGGGATATGAGAGAGATATATAGAAAGAACTAAAAGTTACAAAGTGGGAAATGAGGTGGTGCCTGCGAAAACCAAGACCAAATGATGAGGTGCGGTTGACTTGGGATTTTCCTCATTTAAATTAACCTCGAAGGCGACATAAACAAACAGTGCACACAATTCATCAAAGATTAAAAGGCACTGTCGCAGTAATAGTAGTAGTTCCTTTTTTAGCAGCCACATAAATTATTGTATATTCACTATTTTTTTTTTTATGACACGCACGTTTAATTTAAGCAGTTTATCAAAAACAGTTTTCATGCAATAGTTGGGGTCATTCACGTTTAATTTAAAGAATCAATCAAAGATTCTTCATATGTTTTTCTTTAACTTGTGATTAAGAGATTTCAAAATTTTTGTCAATAATTTTCTCCCTTTTTTTAAACTTTAAATTGGGGAGACTTTTAAGATTAAATATTGAATACTAATCACTTAAATCATCTTTAATGACAATAATTTCTTTCTTTCTTTAGACCAAATAATCAGACTTACTTTGAAGCTAACAGAAATTTTCATGATCTATTTTTCAAGTAAGTCTTAAATTAGTAAGAATCAAGGTTAAACATACACCATGAATAGGATTAGTACGTACGTGAGAGAGAGCGTGCTGATGGGGGTGTGCTGGCCCGTCAAATCGGGTGGTTTTTTTCTTTGTTTCATGATAAGGGTTACATGCTTTTCGGTGGCTCTCTCTCTTTCAAAGCTTTTGCTCACATAAAGATATCAGGAGAACGACAGGAATGAAAAAAGATTCCTCCAATCCCAAAACTTGAAAATGGAACACTTTGGTATGCTTTTCAAGATACTGATTTTTATATAAATTGTGTGGACAAGTGAGTGAGAGAGAAGGATGGTGAATGCCGTCTCTATCCTTTTTAAGTGGTAGAGAAGGGAATGTTGAAAAACACAAACTCTGAAACCCATTTTCCACTTGTTTGGGAACTGTACTCTCCAATTTCCCAAATACTACTTTATACTCCATACATAATATACATAAACCATCCAACATGAAATGCCCTTCTCTGCCCCCAACTCTTTATTACATTCGGTCTTTGATTGGTCGGAATAAAATGACATAATTTTTTTAAAAAAGTAATAGATGAATATTTTATATAATTAATTACAGATTGATAAACGGAGGAAATAAGACTTTTCAAAAATTTTACTCTTCATAAAATAAAAGTAGTTATTTATCTATCTTTTCTAAATAAATAAAATTTTTTACTAAAATTTTTAATCTTTATAATCAACTAAAGAATTTTAATTATTTTTTAATTATTTTTTGAATAATTGACAAGGAAATTTATTTTGTAAAATTTTAATTACTCATAAGAACTTATTTTTGATATCAACTAAATGACCTCTAATTATATAGAATAGAGAGAGTATCAATCCATATGACATGACAATTACACTAATGCAAATTTTCTAATGATTTCATACACTTTTTTACAATATCATTATTAAATTGTATGAAAAAATTGTAATTTTTTAGAGTTATACTTTTTATAAATTTTTAATATGTATTACAATTTTTTTAGAATTCTACATGTAACAAATAATTAAAAACTACACCTTCCAAGGTTTTTAAATATTTTTATAAAACTTACAAATTATATATTAGTGGAAGCTTCCGCACACATGAGAGAAACTTGTGTATGGTAACATATATATATATATATATAATATCTTTATTTTTAATTTAAAAAAATTTATTGTCAAAACCAAAGATGGCATTGAAGAAGAGTAGAAGCATGTATTACAAGTTACCATAGTCAGGTACCAAAGAATATTTTGCTGCACACATGTTGAACAAATGCTGAGGAATGGTTCCGCGTAGCTCATCATTGAGTTTTGAGTGCAGCTTGGCAATTGGCATCCAACCAATCACGTGGGTAAACATTCAAGATGGTTATACACGTGTGAGTCCATATGTGCACATCCGCACACGTGTTTCAGTCAAAATACTTGATCATCAATCATAACTAATCATGCACCCGCTACTCAAGCGTGAATTTTCCCCTTCTTTTCACTCTTGTGATTATGATTATGAATGCCCTTCTGCTGCTTGCTTGCCACTAGCCAGCCACTTACCAGATTGTCTTTTTCATCAGAACCCAATCTTTCGTCTTCTGGGTAATAATGTCGTGTACTAATTAACACTAATTAGTGGTAAACTTCAATTAGCCGAGTTCAAAATCACAAACAATATTTAACCGTTTAGCTAAAACTATTTTACATTAACTTAAAAAATTAATTAGCTCGGTGATTAAGTACATAATTAAGTATACGATACAAATTTAGTTCTTTGTAATTGCAAAAATTATCTCTTCAAATCAAAACAATTTCTTTGTGAATTTTGTTAAGGGGAAAAATACCCTTTTGCCATTATCTCACATGATATAAATTACCACAGTTAAAAAGCATCACATCATGATCAAATACTAATTAGGTAAGATTCAAGTAATAAGTCCCAGTTAAAGATATTTCCATTGTAAGGCATGTTGACTCATTCCACATCTTATATAAATGACATGTATCTTTAGAGCAGGGTGAAAAAGATAAAAGTTATTGTACTTGAGCATGCTATATTATAGGGCAGAAGAGAGCCTTCATGTTTGTGGTCATATATACTATATCCTATGCACGACAATGAAGATAAGATCTCTTGACTGGCATTTGTAATATTATCTAGTATTATTGAAGATTCTTTAATTTCAATTTCGTTATTAATAAAGATTTGATATATAGCATTTTCTCTTATTCTTTACACCGAGGCTAAGTCTTGTGATACTGATTTGTCTTCTTTACAATTTCGATATTTTACAAATTTTTTAGAATTCATTTGGTTCATACAGTGTTATGTTCTTGTAATAAATTAAATTTTTTAGGAAGTAAATTTTCTTGTTAACTTTTCGAAAAGTATTGAAAGTTATTTAATTAATAATAAGAAATCAACATTTTTTAAAAAGTAAGTTCTTGTATTGTATTTGGTTTGACTATAAATTTTTCAAAAAATATTATTAAAATTATTAAAATATACTTTTATAATTAAATAATTTATCATTAAAAGATTTATCATGAAATAAAATGAAGCTTTTGTTATTATTTAGATTATATGATGTTAAAATGGAGTAAAGTCATTTTTATTTGGAGAAGCCAAATTTGAATGAAGAAAAATTAGGTGGCCTAATTTTGTTGAAAT
>JANHAO010027568.1:0-10815 GCA_026873985.1 Saraca asoca | reverse complement strand
TCATGCCTTTCCGATCCCCCAATCGAATAATTATGATCACACTCCACTTGTTTCTGTTTCAGATTGGAGTTTGTTCTTTCAATTTATGATTTGTATTCAGATTTGTCTTAGAATATTGTTTTATGCAAACTTAATTTGGTTGAGTTCTATTGAAAAACATTTTTTTTCTCTTAATGCCTTGGACAATATTTATTCCAATATTATATCCAAAAAAATGAAAGGTATGACGATAAAGAGGATAGCACTGCAATGAACAATCTTTTTCAGAGATGAGCACATTCAACAAAATAGGGGGATTATTATAACCACTATTATAATTTAGAGATCATTTTATTAGTATTTTATAATTTTATGGATAAAATTATTTATTTTTTCAAGAAGAAAATTTGTCATTTATAACATTCCAAGAGTCATTAGTCGCTTATTGCATTCATCATTTTGTTACTTACGTTTAGACGAGAGAAAATAAATAAAAAGGAGAGGAAATAAAATGGTATGTTATAATCTCAAATTTTGATTAAAGAAAAAAAAGGGAATCTTGAGTTTATGATTAATCCTTTAACATTCTCTGTTACTTATAATTAATTAAGATGTTTTCAAAAATTTTCAAATATCTGAATAAAATAAAAAATTTATATCCTAATTATCCATTCTTTTCTTTTTTTTTTTAACCTTTATTTTTTTAATTATCTTCTCCTCTCTTTTCCTCCTAACCACAAACATATGATTAAGTTCTTTTCCAATTATCCGCCATCAACGTAAATTCCTCGGAAATACTTACATATCTTAGGTGCTGAAATTGTGTTTCACACCATGACTTCCAACGACAAGCCCAATTTAATTTATTAACCCGACAAGTTAATTCTTACCGGTCTTAGGCTCTTGTTGGATTTGATTGTTTTGGACCAAGCCCTAACCAGATAGAACCATTGTTTTTGCTTTTCACATCATTAAAAAATTTACACGTTGGTTTTTTTATATAAATAATTGATTTTTTTCATTAAAAATATTGAGTTTTATCACAAATTAACATCTTTTGTCAACTACTAAAGATGTTACTTTTATTAAAAAATTGTCATCTTTCTCGAATAATAATAATTACTAAAGATATTATTATTTTTATATAAAATAACATTTTTAGTTGATAAAAAGGCGTGACGTCTTTTCTCTTTAAAAAAATAATGTTAGCTACATTTTTTTTTTTTTACAGAAACTTGTTGTTAACTAGCTATATTTCTATAGAATGGAATCCTAATAGAATTCCAATTTCAACAACTTCAAACATTTTATTAGATTAATAAAAAATTCAAGATATTGCAAAACTAAATTAACATCAAAACATGTCATTTTAACAACAAGTCTATACATAATAATTATTTTACTTATTTTTTAACAAATTTCCTCAATTGTATTTCTCCTTTAATTAAGCCTTCTCATGTAATATAATTTTTGACATTAATTAGAGCTTCAGGTAAGAAATATTTCAAGTGTTGTCATATCCATCCATATAAGTCCAAGTTACATCGTTGCATATACAATTCAGGTAAGAATAAACACATAATATATCAAGTATAGACATCTAAACTAAAAATTGTATATTTGCTTATATATACAATAAATATAATCAATTACCTGAAAGAAATTTCAAGTGTTGTTATGCCCTGTAATACAATTTCTGATATTGATGAAAGCTTTAGGTAAAAAATTTCAAGTGTTGCCATGCCTATTAATATAAGTCCAAGTTATATATTTATATATACAATTCATGAGAATCAATTATTTGAAAGATAAAATTTTATTTTTTTTGTGAAATTAGCAAAATGATATATGTATTTCATATAAGTGGATCATTCAAGAGGTTATACATATTGCATATTATTAAGCATCTAAACTTAAAATTATTTAGTTTCCAATAAACACAACTAATTACTTTCAACTTTCCTAATTTTTTTCTCTAGGAGGATCTTCTACTCACATCTCTTCACTGTGATCATCTCGCACATATAACTCCTCCAAATTGCCTTCATCATTTACTAAAGGTAGTCTTAAAGAGAAATGATTAGTCTCCTTAATATCATTACTTATCTCTTCTTCGTCCCCATCACCAGCAATCTGTCTCTTCCGTTGAAGAACTACAAACCACTTCTTTTAAGCCAGATCTGTGATATAAAAAACCTATTTTGCTTAGAATATATGCCATTATGAATGGTTCTGCTATATGACCTACCCTATTAAGATCCATTAACGTAAATCCTAACTTTTCGACATGAATGTCGTTGTTAATTGTAATACCTTGAATTTTTTAAAAAAATTAATTTTAATAATAAAATGGCTATTCGAAGAATCTAAAAAGGTAAATTTGAAAATTTTAGGAACTCAAAAATTGTAAATTATGAGATAAGAAGTGCTCAAATATAGTAGAAATAAATTATATAAATTTTAGGAATCTTTAAAAAATTGAAACTTCCATTTTGAATGCTTGTAGAATAAAATCTGTGTTTTCAAGATTTAATTTCTAGAAAACGTTGGAGAAATTGAAACTAGGGCTACAGGTACCCAGTAAAGTCAAAATTATAATAGTTATGAAAGTTATTTGACTAATTGGTGCTAAAATTTCAAAGCAACTGACGATCGGTAAGTACATTAAATTTGGACTCGAATTAAAGAAAATTGGTAAAGACATTAAAGGATAATTAGGAGGCTTGTCAATAAAGAAGTCAAAAAGAAAAACTAAACTTCAAACTTTCCCATTTTACCCCCCAAAGTCAGCTCTTCCTTCTTCTTTTTCCATACCTCTTTTATTGCATTTCATGCAACATTTGACCAACTAAACTTGTGAGCAAACTTCCCCTTACTACACTGTTTCTTTCTCTTCGAGTAAGCACTTCATTTTTTCATAATAATTTTTCATTTTTTTCTACTAATTCTTCCCATCTTCATCTTCAAATTAATACCAAAATCTTATTAATTCATCTAGTATAACTTGTGTTATGAATTTTTGAATCCAAAAGTCACTATTTATTATCACTATTCACTTCATGAACCATGTAAATTTTTGCTATTTTTGAGGCTTAAATCTTCTATTTCTAGCTTGTTTCTATAGAATAAAGTCATACTCTAATGGTATTTGACTATTTGATTAAAGAAAACTCTTGTAAATCCAAGAATCTAAGATGCCTTCATTTTTGTTCATGCAAAGTATTAAATATCTTTATTGGATCCTTTTTTATTTTCTTGTTTTCAGCCATTTATATGAGTAATTCTTACCTCTTTTGTGAGTTATAAAATAATTAATTGATAGTGATCCATTGAATTGTTGGTTGTGTCAAGGAAAATATGTATTATGTGGTTTTATATTATAGTTTGAGTTTGATTAGAGTTGTGGATATAAATATAGTTTTATGACTGGAAAGACTTGATTTTATGCTTAGTTTCTTTGTGATTAAAGGTTGGTTAAGATAGCTTATGAAGCTTGGTTAAGAAATTGAAAGTTATTCTTGTTGGAATATGTATTTGCACTATGTTCTTATATGAATCTAGATGTATGATTAGAATCGTGAGTATGATCGCAAACCCAAAAACTAGAAATTCGAGTAGAAATGTGATTAGAATCATGAAAGTCAAATGTGAAGGCTTCAATTCAATTTGAGCCAATTTAGTTCAAAATATGAGTTTGTTTGCTTAAAGTTCAAACCTTCGAGAAGTCCTAGACTATATAAGATCCAAATTACGATTAGGATCGAATACAGGGCCTGGAAGAATCGATTCGGATTGTGTAGAATGATTTTAATTTTCGATTCAAATTGCAATAGCCTAAATACATGCCCTATTTTAGTGATCATGATCATGAAATTAGTATAAAAAGGGTGATTCGAATCGTTAGCCTTAGAAATAAAAAATATGTTGAAATATTTGTGATAACTTATAAGTTAATGATGTACTACTTATAACTTCTTCTCTTTTGTTGTATAGATTGTATGATTAGATGTTGGAAATGCTGAAATGAACAAATGATTGATTAACAAAGTCTTAATATTGCTTGAAGATGTTGGAAATTGAGTAATTAAATTTGAAAATGTAAATGATATAGATCTTCAAATTGATAGAATATACTGAATGCTTATATACTAATGTTATGACAACATTCATGTTAATTATCATGATAATGTGACAAAGAAAATGTGATTGTGAATGAATGTGAACTTTATGATATGGATGACATAAGAAATGCTACCGGTCGAAAGCTTGAGAATTCCTCATGAGACAAGGGATGATGATTGATTATGATGAGATGTGATTGATGTGATGTGGGGGTGAATATAAACTAGATATTAGATCTGCGAGTTCTGATATGAAGCAGGGAAATAAGGTAGAACCTTAAAGGGAAAAAACTAGCGATTGTGCGGGTTACGAATGGATCAAAGTAACAAGGAGAATCTTGATTTTGTTTAATTATTTTACTTACTTATCTGAATTATTATTCTATGAAATGTTGAAATGATATGATCTAGTGATATGATAAAACCTAAAAAGCATGAGGTTTGATGATGACTGTATGAGGTCTTAAGAAAATCATGGTTCTTTATAAAGTGTTAATGATAATATTGTGCAATACTATTTAAAGGATAGTTTCTATGTCATGATGGTTTAAATGTTACTTTTGGTATGAAATATGAATACATTTGCTATGATGTGTATGTATTTATTATTATTGGGGAATTTATAAGTTAGGCAAGGATTTATCTCATTGAGCCTCAGATTTACTCTCATGTGGACCATTTTTCAAATTTTCATAATATTGTTATTTTTCCTCCATCAAAATGTAAGGGTGGATGTTAATCCCATTGAAATAATTGCTAATATATTCAAAACCACTGTATCGAGTCCTTGAGGAGCTTATGAAGTTATGATTCATTATATTATGGTATTAAACCTTGTAGGTTATAAAGTCCAGAACGAAGTGGAGATCATACCCCTAGAACCTTCAAATGTTTTATTAATGATGGCCATAGGATGGCTTGATCCTTAGAGGATTTGCCATCAAGTTTCTTTTTGTTAATCTTTTGAAAACCTGTGCATGGTGCTATAGGGTTTCTATAAGGGCTTAGTTAGTTTAACCTATACTTTTGGTTCTATGATAAGCCTTGAATGCATTTTTTGGGGTAGGGTAAGGGATAACCTTTGGCTTTTAGATCATATTCTTTTTGGAAGACTTGACATAAAACTACTAGCGATAATGTCTCAATGGCATGTGCCTTATTTGGGAAATGTCTTGTAAATTATATAAATTATGTTTATATTTCAATATGGTTTTCCTTCTTCTTTAATTAAATATGATTAGGGAATATTGATGCAATTGTGAACAAGAATGGATAATAAAAATACATTAGAGGCTAGTGGTATCAATCAGAGATTGATATTTATGCCGGTCATGGCTAGAAAATTGGGTTGTGATACATTATTCTCAACCCATTTACATTTAATAAAAGTACCCTAAATTTAATGTAGTCAAGCTCCTATATGTCTTCAATGATCTTGTAATATAATATATTCGCATATACAAGATTTTTATCTTTGGAACTAGAAACATGCATTGATTGAGCCACAAAAGTAAAGTCACTATTTTGCATAGTTCTCCTATCATCTTATCCCTATATGTAGAAAGAATACTCATTAATGTCATATTCACAATAAGATAAGACCTCCATGCATAGTCCATGGACTAACCATTTTATAGTTTCCTAAATATCATTTAGTATTTGTGCCAACCAAAAATGAACTTAATTCTGAAACTAAGTAATGAAAGAGTGGTTGTGTTTAACTTGTACCCACTGTTTATTCTTTCCACAATTTTACTCTCTTGTAAGGGTTATATTCTTGATCAAATAAGGCTTTACTTTTTCACTATTATGTCAGATGTAAATGTGTGCTTGTAACCACATATTACCAGTGATGATTACCACTCAGGATCCCTTGTGTACCCTTATTTGCAATTCTTCCCCCATGATGAGACTTGGGAACTCCAATAGCTTCTGCATTTGCTAAGCATTCATTGTAGAACTCAACATCCTATTTAGCTATATAGCTTTTAACAATACATCCTTCAGGTTGATGTTGATCCACACATACCTTTTTGGGATTGTCATATATCGCTCAAACGGGGTACATCGACCTTAAATAAACTAATCCATAGAATTTTATCTCTTTCACCAAATGAATAACCGAATGCTCCATGATGTTAAAAAAGGAAGGTGAAAAATACATCTCAAGATGACACAATGTAAAAACAACTTCCTTTTGTAAGTCATCCAATTTCTCAGGGTTAACAATTTTTTTACGGATTGCATTGAAGAAAAAACAAAGCCTAGTAATGATGTCTCTCACATGTTTAGGCAATATGTTGATCAGATAGCCACCAATAATAGTTATTGCATTAAAGCATGATAATTATAAGACTTAAAACTAAGTAATTTCAAATCTTTCATTGAAACAAGACTTCTAATATTTGAAGAATACCCTTGCGCCACCTTAACATCATGTAGATACTCACAAAAACTTATTTTCTCCTTTCTAAATATAGTATGACAAGCTGGAGGCAAATACGTACAATGAACCTTCTTCTTTGGTGCTAATTCCTTTCATATTACCATTTTAACCAAGTCTATTTTGGCTTTGATTCCATCTTTAGTTTTACCTAGTATGTTCAAAAGTGTTCCAACGAGATTGTCACAGATATTTTTTCCACATGCATCACATAAAGATTATATCTCACCAACAAAATTTACCAATATGGAAGATCAAAGAATATGGATTTCTTTTTCCATGAAGTCTTATTGCTAGCAGGTATATTGGGTTTGTAAAAAATGACATCAATATTTTCATCCATTCATAAGCCTAGTCCCCAGTTAATAGCATTTAAGCTTTTTCCTTATTTGGTGACCTATTGAAAGCCTTTCTTTGCCTATAATAATGATGGGACTAAAGAAGAAATCTTTGGTGACTGAAATATACTATCTTTTTTTCATGTTTAAATTGATAGGATATATCATTCTCATAAATAGGGCATGTTTTATGTCCTTTGACATTGTATCTATACAAGTTTCTATAAGCTAGGAAGCCATTTATTGTGCAACCAAGCAAGGCATGCAACTAAAAATACTCTTGATGATGTGCATAAAACACTGGCACACCTTCATCCCACGTCATCCTCGGGTCTTCAACAAATGATGCTAGAAAGGTATTTGTATCATTTCCTAGTTGTTTGAGGCTCGAAATTATTAATGACAACATTATATACTTATGATTCATATATAACTAAGGAGGTAGATTGTAAATCACCAATAGAACAGGCTATGTGCTATATTTATTGCTCAAGTCACCATGACAGTTCATTTCATCTATATAAAGTCCAAGCCTAGGATTTCTTGCTTCACTACCAAATTCAACAATGAATCAAGTGTTTTTCATTGGGGAAAATCTATTGAATGTTGAAGCTTGTTATCAGAAATCATCCAATCTGCATGCCATTTTAAGCATTTGGCATCTCTTACATTAGCAAACATGCATTTAAACCTTAATATTATTGGAAGATACTATAACACCTTAGTCGGAGCCTCTTTTTTTTTTTTTTCACAATATCATTTTTCATTAAATTTGTAACGTGATAAACTTTTATACTTTTTTTGGTATAATTTACAATCATTAGAACAAGTATGCATCTTTTTATACTCCATACCAATCAGGTAAAATATTTTTTTGGCCTCATAAGTACGATTCAAAAGTTTATTACCTTTCAGAAGCATATCTTTCAACACTTCAAGTAAGGTCGTGAAACTCTTGCTACTCTTCTTATTCCCCATTTTCAAATTGAACAAACTCAATATAGTAGATAATTGTGTAAATTTGCTATAACCTGGATACAAAGGCTTTTCTACATCACTTAACAAGTTTTCAAGGATATGTGGTCGCTCAATAAAATTTTCTTTAACAACATCTTGCACCATGTCTTCCAATCGATCATGTAAATCGATATTAATTTCATCATTCTAGTACCCTCCTTTATCTTGGTAACCACTAAACATACCAGACAATTCACTTTTACTGTGTCATATCCATCATGTATACCATTTATCAATGCCTTAAATAAATAAATGATTTTTACTTTTTTGGCTTTTGTTCTCTTAACTTAACAATATCTCACATAATGGCACATAATCAGCTCATTACTATTTGTAGCATGTTGATTAACAAAAAATCTAATAAATTTCTCAAACCTCTTTGCATATTTTTCACTTAACCAATCAGCAAACATCCACCTATGATCCATGAACTTTGCTTATTAGGTAGAAAATAATATCTCTATAGCCAAAGTGATAAGACTCTTTAGCCATGTGATGTAAGTGCCAATCACTTAGCTTACTATCCTTAGTTCATCTGTTAACACTAGTAGTTTTACACTCTAATCTAATGGAGTGTTAACGATGACCTTTACTTGTTTACTTGACAATTGTTGGCAATGGAGGATGCAGCTGTGAAAACCCTTTCGTATTCCATTGTGTGTCTCTCAAGAGCCAGAGCTAGAAGGCATTTGGCTCCTTCTTGTATAGACAAAAAAACAAATTAAAAAAGTTAATTATAATGTTATTTTTTATAGAAAATTTTAGAAATTACTTACATAATAAAGAAAGTTTAATCTTTTAGTGATAATTATTTACCTCCAAGAGCTCTGCATATGGGTCAAGGTCTCCCCAATAGTTGGCTTTTACATTGCTAGGTAGGGGAGCAAGGTGCATCTCTACTTCATTAAGAACAGGCCTTAGGTCTGAGAGTAACTACATGCCCATCTTATAAATGTAGGTGAACATCTTTCGAATTTCTTCAGCTCAGCTCGGGACTCCTTTTTCACTTGAGTAGTAACCTCCTTTCTCACTTCTGTGTCACTGGAGCAGTAATTTCTGTAGTAAAATCCTTTATAGAAAGTGATGATCCTTGGAGATGCTTTGAGTATGACCCAAAAATATGCCTTAAGACCCACTTCTACCCTAACCCCCTAACATGGTTGGGATGCTTTTTAGTTCCCATCGCAACTATTAATATATCTATCCTTCCTGATGGAGTAAAATCTCCTTTGGTTGATTGTTGCATGAGAATCATATGGAATATAAACAATTAAGAATATTTACTACTACTTAAAACTTTTAATTACTTAAGCAATTAAAACTTGCAAATTACTTACAATTTTCTTAGCAAATATCTGGCTTTCTTCAGTTGTATATTCACCTTTTTTGTTGATCCTAACTCTCTTCTATAGTTCATGCCAAGATATTAAGATAACTTATGGATCAGATGGATTGGAAGTTTATTGTTCTGTAAGTTTTTCTTTCAACAAAGCTTGCTTAAGGTTCACATATCTATCACAAGACAACCTATGTTTATACACTATAAGAAAAATGTAGTTTAGAATCGAAAATCTAAAAATTCAATTTCAGTCGCAGATGGATTTAGCGATCGAACAGTGACCAAAAATTTGGAGTGGCTAAACACCCAGTCGCAGAACAATAAGCAATTGAAATTGTTGAGTCACTGAATTTAGCGATCGAAAAATGTAGTGACAAATTCAGTCATTGATATGGTTTTAATTTGGTCGTTGTTTTGCATTTTTTGTGATCGAAATTTTCGATCGCTATTTCGGTGGCTAAACCGCTTATTTTTGCCACCCATTATTTTGGTCACTATTTCAGTCATTAAAACTCATATTTTTGCACTCTTTATTTTAGTTGCTATTTTAGTCACTAAAACGCAAATTTTTGCCACCCATTATGTCGATCGCTATTTCGGTCACTAAACTCCTTATTCGATGACAATTCAGTCGCTGGTAGTAGAAAAGTTGGTCACTAAAATTTTCGATCGTAATTTCGATTGCAAAATGGCAAATTCGATCTCTATCCAGTGAACATTTTTTGCAACCATTTTATTTAGTGATTATTTCGGTTACTGACACCTGATTGTCACAAAAAAATGTTACAAATCCAATCCAATATCATCCAATATAATCTAAAACCCATTCAATTATAGTGTGTAATAAAATCAATCAATTAAACATTAAAGATAAATTTAATGCATAAAAAGTATTCAAATCAAAGTAACAATAAATCCATAAATATAATAATAAGAAGACTCTTTCTTACTGCAGTTCATCAAAAGACCATCCATTTTATCATTAGTTTTGGAATTAGTGACGAAGTTTTGGCTTGGTGGTGGTTTGAGAGGCCTCTTCCTGACTAATCTTGGCTTTGGCTTTTCTTGAACAACAACTGGTTCATGAATTTCATGATTTGATTCCTTTTCAACAAGATTTTTAGCATTAGAGTCTATGATTTTATCTAAGTTGCTTTTGTCTGTAATAAAGGGTTTTGGTTTCAGGTAAGGTGGAGTTGGAAGTTTATAGGAAAGTGGCTTCTTATTCTCTAGATCATCCTCAGAAGCACTATCCACTGAACTTGCACAAGTCTTTGGCTCGTCCTGAGATGACAAATATGTACTTGTTTCACCTTCACTGCTACTTTGGAGTCTTTATTTGTCTTTAGTGATATCATTCCTTCCTTGAGATAGGAAGTTTCTTTGATTTCCTCTATATGTACCATTTTTTGTCTCTTCCATCCATTTGATTGTTCTTGTGGAGTTCTTCATTTATAGTATCATGCTTTGGCCTCTTCTGTAACAAGTATCCCTTTCAATTAGTCATCAGTACAGTAGATAAGCACCTATTTTAGTCCCTACTAATTCGGTTTGTATCAATTTGGTCCTTCTATTAGT